>CAJUYH010007108.1:0-18357 GCA_910591685.1 Galerucella tenella
GGGGGGGGGAAAAAGAAAGACAACATTGTGAATTACTTCTTGGATATTATTGAAACAGAAAATATATATGAGGTTATGCGTGCAATAACAGGATAATATACTATAATTCCGAATGCGCTCTATAGTAGAATCTTTACTTTGCCAATATTTTTTTCACCAACTGCAAACATTGAATAAATCGACCTTTGTCTACTTCGTTAGCTGAATATTCCGCCAATAATAATTCAAGTGGTAATCCACGATTATTATTTAATATTTAAACAGAAGAGGGGGAAAGTGAGGTTATGTATATAAATTTTTCTTTGGAGTATTTATATGATTGCTATTGTTGTTCATAGCAAGCCGTTATATTAATGACAAAACAAAGCAAAAAAATAGAGCTAGCGGCGATAAAAATTCACTTCGCTCTACTGTAAATGACGAAATGCTGCCAACATATTCAAAATCATTTGTATACAAATAGCAAAATTGAATGAAATAATTTGAACAAATGCCAAAGATAAAATATATTATTTCACTTTAAATTTGTCCCAATAGCCTACTAAAATATAGGGATAAATTTTATTCCTCGTTTCTTCCCAATATTTACTATAAAATTCTCAACGTGTATTCTTGAAAAAAAAATATTTTTCTTCTCGACAATAGTGTCATCTAACCTCCAAAATTAACTCAATATTAATGCATAAAATTTATATTTTATCGAGAAACTACAAATAAAAATAGTAATTAATACGAATATTCAGTAAATATTATATTTTTCATATACAGCTGCGTTAATATATAAATTTATTAATAGATTTTCATCTACATATAAATATATACACAAGATATCAAATGATTATGGTGAGTATATTTTTCCCACGTGGGAGAAAGATACTATATAACATATAAATATACATATATATATATATATATATGATGGTGTGAACCGGCTTCCACAGAAACCGGTAGCACCAGAGCAAACGGTAGCCATCTCAACAGCTACTCTGCCTTTCTACTCCGCTGCCGTTGCTCCTTATGGGCTTCTTCGATAACGAAAAACAAAGATGCAGGCACAAACGGAGAAGACGTGGACGACAGCGACGAAGAAGAAGAAGAAGAAGAAGAAGAAGAAGCTGAGGAAAAAGAAGCCGCAACGAGACGCTTACGATATCTTTCGTATACGCAACGTAAGAGATTATTAACATGATAACAAAAATACTTTACCGCATTCTCATTTTTTTTCTTTTTTTTTCCCTCATCCTTTTCATTCTCTCACCCACGTCTAGTTTATCCATATCTTTATATACATATGATTTGAAAATTCCTCACTCGCTTTATCTCCTTTCTTCTGCATACAAAAAATATAAACACCCAACTTAATAACAACAGCGACAACGATCATTTCTGATGATTTCATTTTCATCTTTGAGCGAATGTTGAGCAGCAAACTAAAAAAAAAAAGAAAAAGCGAAAATTGATGATAAGCAACGATGAATACAGTGAGTATTTATATCAAAGTGCACAGAATTTTCCACTTATTTTTTCGTTTATAATTAAAAAATTTCAAATAAAAATTTATTATTGCATTTATTTTTATTTGTATGTTATAGAAATATATAATATTGACTGTCAAGGCAATGTACGAAAAATAAAAAGCACTGTATGGATCTGACTGTGCGAGAATAAGAAAAAATGGATAAATAAAACAGAAGAGAAGGATGAATATAAGAGAAAAAGACGAATATGAGATTCCTGCGGTTATTGCGAGATGGGTCTGAAGAATGATCGGGGCTGTTCTGACGCGCGTGCACGCTATATACACTACATACTTTATATATATATATATATACATATAGTATATAATAATACAAGTTGTTACGGCTTTTAGGAGACACGCAAAGCCCCTGAAAGCGATTGAACAGCACCTGCTAAACCGCATCAACGATATCAGCAGGTGCATTTGTATAATTTTTGTGAGCATTACTCACTATTCAATTCGACAATTGACTTTTTTTTTTTCTTTATAACAGTGCAATAATAGATAGACTTCAATATCAATAAATGCCAGAGAAATGGATTGTCTATTTTATTTTATTTTGTTGGATAAAATTAAAAAATATTATTTCAACTTGAAATAATTGACAATAAAACATTCGACTGTCCATCACAAACAATTGGATTTGCAACAATACACAGGATAATATTTATTATAGCATTCTCTTTGTGTAATGCAGAGGTAAAGGATAATAAATTTAATTGTTTCTGAGTCAATATAATTTTTATCGGCATGCTAATAAATTTTTATTTATATTATAGATGTGAATGGTGAGGAGAGGACCATTGAACAATACATGAAATCAAGTGAAAACTACAGCAACAAAACCAAACCACCTATTTATTTTATTAGTTAACTGGTCGCACTGTCTTCTATAAATATATATATATATATATTAATATATAAAAGTGGAGGTAAAAAAATGGAGGATTAAAATTGCTGTGGGATAACTCGCGTGCAAAGTGAACAAGCTGCGTGCATTATTACCAAAAAAAATATATATATATACTTTATGCGAAACAAAAAAGCAATTTAGACAAAGTATATAATACATTGGCTGACAGTACTTTCAATTGATTGCAATCTTTCGATTTATATATTTAAATATATACATCGCCTTCACTCACTCTCTCTCTCTCTCTCTCTCTCACTCTTCCTCTAAATTCTTCCAAAATTTCACAT
Source organism: Galerucella tenella (assembly GCA_910591685.1). Taxonomy (NCBI): domain Eukaryota; kingdom Metazoa; phylum Arthropoda; class Insecta; order Coleoptera; family Chrysomelidae; genus Galerucella; species Galerucella tenella. Next base: position 2,720 of record CAJUYH010007108.1, read on the forward strand.
ATAAATTAAGATAATAACTGACATACAACAGTTAATATTGTTATCTCACTTTATTTTCATTTTTTTTCATTTTTTATTTTTCTCCTTTTTCTATTCCTAATACATTTTATATCGCTCATTCATCATTTGATTGGACACTAATTCATCCAATTTTTTAAATTGGACGGAGAATTCCATGACAGATGTAAACGTGAGTGTTGACGAGCTCGTCTCACCTCTTTTTTTTTTTTTTTTTTCCCCTTCACTCACTCTCTTATTCTTCCCAATCATTTTATGTTTTCTCCTATTTGTTATTTTCATTTCTTCTCGTCTATGTCATTTGCCCGGTGTCTCAGCAAACTCAAACTATATCCGGTCATTATAAATGCGAATATATATATATATATATATGTGTGTGCGTGTGTGTAGGTGTTAAGTGCGTGTGTTTATTATCGTCTTCCTTCGTTTCTTCACTTTTTTTTTTGTTATTTCCCTATTCTGTGAGTAGTATTGCGGCGCTTGTGTATGGTCAATTAGCTGAACGTCCACGAATAAAATTCAGACATACATTTTTTGCACATATATATATATATATATATATAGTAGAGGAAGAGAAATGAGTGAACGAGTTGAAAAAAAAAAAAAAAAACAACGGCGACAAAAATAATAAGGAATGAATACCCCGAAATCGATAGCCACGAAAAATTAAGGCAGGTGTTGAAATTAACTTTGTGTTAGTTTATTATTATTATATATGTATATATATATATATATTTGCAGGTTGTCGCCAATGGTGCGATGCATCCGGCTATTTTACATGTTCAATGTCTGTCACGCCCTGGAAGTACTTTTTTTATTAAGTATTAAAAGTTTTTTTTTATTTTCGTTTGTTCTGTGTTTAACCTAAAATATATATTAGTTTTTTTTTTAGGTTGGTAAATTAACGTTGTTAATTGGGAGTGTTTGGTGGGGGGAAGGGATTTGAGGATGAAGAGAGAAGAGGAAGATTTGAAATGAAAAAGAACGGAAAAATAAAAAGAGCGATAAGAGGAAGTGGAGGGTGAAGAGGATGTTGATGATGCAGGTGTGGATATTTTTGCATAGTTTTCACCGTAATTTTTATTTAAATTTTATTATTTCACTATTATTATATCGTATTGTTGAATTAATATTTCAATTTTGTAGGTTAGAATGGACATTTCAATTTTCAATTGTTTACAATTGCTGTTGGTAAGTGTACAACTAAATAATTTTAATGTTGATGAAAAAAAAAAAAAAAAATTTATATAATTGGATAAATAATGTGGATGTATATAAATTTTAGAGTGAAAGTCTTTGGAGCGGAGTGGCTCATTAAATAAAATGTCCCGGAGTTTTGGTGCATTTTTGCGTGCCACAATTTTATATATACTCGTGCGCACACGCGTTTTTCGTTTTTGGCCGAAAAAGACTCAGCCATCATTAAAGAAGAGGAGGATGCGAGGAGTCAGGTAGTTACCTTGGATCTGATAAGCCACAACCAATACACACACACACACGCACAGAAAACCAGCCAACAAATTTTCGAACGCTGTGTGTGGAAGGTCCGAAAAATAAAATAAACAGCAAAATGGCGACAGCGAGCAAAGATAAGAAGAAAAAGAAATGAAAAAAGGTGATAGAGCATTGGAGATTGAACTTTTTTGAATATATATATTAATGCACATTTTTATGTATATACAGAGAGAATTTTATACTAAATATTATTCTGTGCATCATAGTGAGCCAGGGATAATTTATTTAATGTTACAAATCTACCAAATTATTCTCAATAATTAGATAAATTTTACAATATAAAACGTTGAATTTTTTTACCCTTTGAATATTTTGGTAAAATGTTACTTTACCATACACTATTGAGTATAAAATTGTCTCCGCATATAAATCTCACAATTGCTATGAAAGGATTAGGCTAAAAAAATAATTATTCAATTAAATATAATATATTTTATTTAGAGCAGTGGACTCGACTGATTATTCTTCAGTTGTATATCATTGTGTTGATTAAATTGCACTCTGCCGATTTATTATTCCAAGATATATCTAAACCTGTAATTCAGCTGAATATTCCGCCAATAATAATTCAAGTGGTAATCCACGATTATTATTTAATATTTAAACAGAAGAGAGGGAAAGTGAGGTTATGTATATAAATTTTTCTTTAGAGTATTTATATGATTGCTATTGTTGTTAATAGCAAGCCGATATGTCAGTGTATAAAATTATCACAGGGTATTCGCCAATAATATTTGTACAATGCGGCGTTAAACTAAATATGGATATGCATTTCTTTGATATTTAAAAGTGAAAGACAAGTGCATCTGCCCTTTGATATATTTTGTCTCACACTCTATTGTGCATCTGTCTAATTGACATTGGTGGTCACGTCGCACGCTCACGACTGGTGTAATTCTCATCTTGATCATACACACACACACACACACACACACACACACACATAAATATATATATATATATATATATGCCTCTGTATATATCCTGAATGACTTCCGTCGTTTTCGTTGTCGCATTTCTTTTATGTATATATATATATATATATATATATAAGTAATTGTAAAAGTAGCCTTGGGCTAAGGACTAAACAGCGATAGTGGCAGATGTTTATTACTCGTGTTATCAATTTGCCCTTGTGTCCCTCCACTCTCTGTCTTATTTTATTATCTCTCTCTCTATATATATATGCGTGTGTGTATGTGTGCATTTCTTTTTTTTTTTTTTTGGTTGAATTTTCTTGTATACCACAATGGAATGTGCATATAACACATCACCTGCTTCTTTTGCGCTTGGCAATAAGAAAAATAAATGAATGAAGATGAAAAAGGTGGTTTTAGTGATCAGGAAATAAAAGACACAAAACGTGACGGTGGGAAGGAAGGAAGGGTGTGAGAGAGAGAGCAAGGAAGTGATGTGAGAAGAGGAGAGAAGTTTAAGAGGCACATCACGAGCCAAGTCATTATAATTTTCGGCAAATTGCCTTTATGCTAAACAGCTGCTGGTCTTTTTTCCTCCTCTTTTTCATCGTCATACATTCGATTTTTTCTTATTTATTTATTTATTTATTTATTTATTTATTTATTTATGTGTTTTCTTATTATTCTAAATTGTTCATCAGTATTGTTTTATAATAATCGATTGTTATTGTTAGATTTAATTTAATTTAACTGTATAATGTATAAAGTATGGGATAAAGTATGATTGAAGATTGGTTCATTCATGTTTCAACATGTCTATTCTTGTTTGCTGTAACATATTTGTTTGCACTGTGGATTGAAAAAAAAAAAATTAAATAAAAAAATTATAACAAAAATATATTGTGTAATTTTATATATACCAACCACCTCCTTATTTATTCCGCCGATTCGAATATAAATCAAAAAAAATTTTTGAATTATTCCGAAATTCGCGCCTGTTTTCCATTCAAAAAATCATCAAGAGCAATGACGTCACAGGACATAGAAATAGTGCCACCTCTTAATACATTCTATATTCCTGTTAAAAATACAAAAATTTCGATATTCGCGCCTGTCTCTCATCCCGAAAATTGGGCGGGAGCAGCGGCACAATCGAAGATAGAATAGTGCCACCTCTTCATACATTCTATGATCCTGTTACAAATACGAAATTTCAATGCTCGCGCCTGTATACTGCTCGAAAATTTGGCGCGAGCAGTGACGTCATCGCAGAGAAAAATAGTGCCACCTCTTCATATATTCTATGATCCTGTTACAAATACGAAAATTTCGATTCATTTGGTCATAGTGTGGTGTCGTGGCGCCTCCTCAAACTTTCTACATTTCCAATATCAATTCAAATTTTCAACCACCCGCCATCTATCGAACGCGACAGCCATTAAAATAAATTGAAATTTCGCATTTCTAACAGGATCATAGAATGTATGAAGAGGTGGCACTATTCATATCTCCGATGGCGCCATTGCTCTTGATAAATTTTCAAATGAGTGTGTACTGTGCGCAACAGAACAATTCACCAATGTGACGCCCAGTAAGCGGCAAAATATTTCAATTTATATCCGGATCACATAATGTATCAAAAGATGGCACAGCTGATTCCATCATTCCCAAATAATTTTAAAATAGACTGCCACAGAGGGGGGACATAATAAAAATAATATGGAGAGGAATTTTTGAGGTTAAATAATTCAACAGCGATATAATATGAAACAAATATTTTATTTATTCATTTATTTTTTTCTCTCCCTCTCTCTCATTTTTTAATGACACAAATATACATATATGTATATAAATAAATGGATGAACGTATATGGATGCAGTGTATACATGTGAATAACAACCTTGATGAGACCGCACAAAATTACAAGGTAAAACGAGTGTAAATTTACCGAGTCAAGAGGCGTGACTCTTTATATGCTATACAGACATATAAGTACTCGTTTCAAGTCATGAAAAATTTTTTTATATATATATATACCCACCTGTATACAATTATCTTTTCCTTTTTTTCCTTTGGTAAATGAGTTATTGATACTTTTGAATGTAACGTTAACACAAGTGATTATACAATGCATTTTGTCATGTTCAAAATGGCGGATTTGAATGAATTTAATGCTATTAATTAATAAATATATCTCTATTCAAGTCTTGTAACGTATTGTTTTATTATTCATTTAATTATTGTACTGTTTTTTTTCTTTAATTCAATTATACACTTATAATTCATGGGATTGTGCATGGGAAATTTCATAAATAAGTGAGACACAAACACAAAAAATATCAACTTTTCTTTTTCAATGTTGCTCATGACTTTTTATTATCATTATTATTTCATTATAATTATTCAATTTGAATCTATTTTTCATTTCTTATTATATTATTTTTCCTCTTTTCTCTCTTTTTTTTTTCATCCCTCACATTTAATTATTTTGTTTTGTCCCCATCGCGCAACAATTTCATCTTGCAAATTGACACGACATAACCTCAATATAACCTATAAAAATAACATAAAATAATAGAGGTACGCAAATACACAGTGTGCAATTTTATTATTGACAACATCCACTGCAATAATATCATTATCATTTTTATATCCAAAATTAATTAAAATTTTTTCATTCTGTTTCTTTGTTCAATCATACATTCACAATAATTAATTATTTCTACAATTATTTATCGCGAGGACAATGTTATTTTTTTCCTGTTGGAAATGGAGTAAAGACAAAAAGAAAATTTAATACACAATCATCGACGTCTTTGTACTTATTATATTTCAGTCAGCATAAATAACACACATACACACATACATGGAAGCATCAATGATTCAAAAAAAATTAATAATAATAATAATAATAAAATAAAAGAAGGAGTAATTTCAATTTATTGTCATCATTCGAATAATTATTATTCAATTTTCATTGTCGCTCTCTTTCTCTCTATCATCACACATTGCTCTTCAATTAAGAAAAAAAAAAGAAAAAAAAAAAATATATATATATATTTACATTATATTGTCAAGCACAAACCTGCACGTGAATTTTCGATAATAATAATAAAGTAATACAATTTTATACATTCATTGATTAAAAATGCCTACCTATCTGACTTGTTTGAACACGCAACAGAAGAAAAAAAAAAAAAAAACAAATTAAAAACGAAAATTGGCACTTGTACATATAAATTCATGAATCCTCTCTCTCCATTTCTTGCAAATTCAGAGACACCAGTTCTCATTACATATGGAAAAAAAAAAAATAATAATAATAATAATAATCCCATAGACGAAGAGGTGGAAGAGGAGAAAAGAAAGAATAAGAAAAAGCCCAACAGATGACAAAAAAACCACAATAGAATAAAATGAAATTTAATCATCCTTTTTTTTTCGCAATTTTCCCTCTGTTTGTATTGTCCTAGACACAAGATCAACGCAAGCACCAAGCGCAGGTCCTGTTGTCTCATTGCCCTCCGGTGTACTAACTATTTTACTTAAAGTCATAATATAGCTGCATGCAATCCTCAATACCGACAATTTCGATAGCTTTTGATTGTGTGAATAAGCGGGTATTGAACGTCTAAGTGTATCAAACGCTGCACTTATTGTGTGTACTCTCGTACGTTCTCTGGCATTAGCCTCAATTCGCCTTTCTCTCGTCATATTTTTATAATTTCTCTGCTGCTGTTGCTGCTGCTGCTGCTGCTGCTGCTGCTGATGATGATGATCATCATCATCCCTCTGTTGCAATTGATTGGGCGACATCCGTAAACTACTCTCGCTGCGACAACGCGACGACTGCTGCTGCTGCTGGTCATCCATATTTAAATAAACGGAAGTGCGTTCAAATGTACCGTCAACAACACCAGGATGTGCCGGTACTCTTGGCAATTCATCGCGTCTCACCAATGCCAATGGCTCCTCCTGCAGTCTCGATTTAATCAAACTGCCATTTGTATTTCCCGCCGATAATAATGACACTGTTGATACCAATGGTGGCGCTAGTTGTACAGTTGATAATGTCGTAATCTGCCCGGGCCTAATTCGTCTATCAATTGTATGTGTTGATGATGATAGTAACGGTGATTTAACTGCATTACGTCTAACTTCAGACTTTTCCAATCGTGCAAGCACCTCCTCGTGTATTCTCTGTTCATTTTTACGTTGTGCCTCCTCTTTATGCCTTCGTAATTCCTCCTCCCGCCATTTTTCATCATTTAAATTGCCATTAACGCGACATTCAATGTCACATGTGGACAATTGAATATTTGTTTTGTCCGTTTGATGAATTTTTATATCATCATTTGTACGCGATGATGATGATGATGAACTCCACGGCCGAAATGGCGATGGCGAACGTGTTGTTTCATCATCAATCACTCTATTATTATTATTATTATTATAAATTTTATTAATATTATTATTCGTTATCACATTATCAAATCGTCGTTTTTTCAATGGCGCCGTTTGCAACAATTGCTCTTTGATTTTTCTTGGTTCCGCCAATTTACGTTTATTTCGCAATGATATTGGCATTATTTGAACTTCAACACTGTCCTCAGATGCACTTGGTGAATGCAATCCTGACATGTCGTCTTCATCACCGCCACTGCAAAATCCTGCGTCTTTTTCCGAGCCCGACATGCCATCGCCTGAAGCAAAAATAAAAAAGAAAATGGAATAAGAAAAGGATATTTTGTGTTTGAACTACGGCTATTAATTTACTGGCCACGATGATAAACCAACACACAATTTATTCTATTACAATTTAAATTATTTATATACAACGATATATATATATATATATATAAATGTATTATGTATTTGGTATGAAACGCCATGAGTGTTATAATACAAATTAACGACGTGCACCAAAAAAAAAACGTTTGTGCATTGCAAAATCAAAGAGAGACAAATAAATATATAATATATATTTATAAATACATATTAATAATATTCATATTATTAACAATTTTATTTATTTATTTTCTTATTTTTACTTTTCATATTTATTTATATTATATTATATTTATCATATAATTATTAATAATAATAATAATAACAAGCAGGCGCCGCTTTTGATGCCAGCACCATTTCTCTATTTCATTTTATGCTTGTTCATTCTTGCACAACTTGTTGGTGCTTGTCTTATGTTTTCAACTGTGTCTACAATAAATTCTCTCATTTTTCTCCCTCTCTCGCGCTCTCCCTCCCTCCCCCTTCCTCACACCTATTTCTATATCGTAATTTGTGTATGTCTACCATTCGTCTCTTATTACATCGGCCATTGTATAAAGATGCAATGTACATAAACAAGCATGTGTGTGTGTGTGTGTGTGTCTATGTTGTTATTACCTCACGCAGTATTTTTCAAGCATAAACCGAAAGAAATGCAAGACAAAAAAAATAAAATAAGTGCATTATTCATCAGCCATTAGATTCACTTAATTTGCAATTTTATATCAAATAATTTATTGTATCGTTTATTAATGTAAACATTTACTTTAAATGATAAATAAATTGAATGCTATGGAATTTTATTCATGGCACTTTTTCATTTTTATTGTAAGTAAATTTCGATGCGAGTTTCATTCGAGATAACAACCCGGCTATTTCAAGTTTCAAATTGTACACCTGGACCATATCTATATAAATATATATACATAGAAATACATATGCATGTGTGTGTGTGTATGCCTGGGTCTTCTTCAACAACAGATAACACATTTTGTTTCTATATCTCGTACGTTTGTTCCCAAGAAAACCACACCTGGGTAAAGCGTTGCAAAGAGTTTGTCGATAATGCTCTATACAAATAAAGAGAAATGAATAAGAAAAGAATTAAAATATATATATATATATTATTTTATCGTAACCTGAGAAAAGAATTGACGAGAATAAAATGAAATATGAACGCGATCATGTCAATGACGAGTAAGAAATAATGAAATAGTTACGACAATGTTTTATGTGTCATAAATGTACATATAATTCCTTCATTATATATATATATATATATATATATATAAATTTGTGTGTGTGTGTGTGTGTAAGGTCTTTGAGGTCAGCGACAGGCGCCACACATTGAGCGAGACAGAAAATACAAACGCAAAAGGCGCAAACACGATCGATCTTGTTGCGTTCATAAACATCGCGTATCGCTCTGTCGGCGCCTCCAGGCGCAGGCACAAACACGCACAAATCTACGCATACGTCAATTATATATATATATATATATATATCTAAATATATTTATATATACATTGAGGTATTGCACACGCGTTTTTTCATTTTTCTTTTTGCAAATATTTATTTTGAATCCCACGGTTTGCGTTTGCGCCCTATTTCTTTTTTATTTTTTCTTCTTTACCTCTCCATTTTATTATTTAAAATAAAAAAAAAAAATTTTAATCCCTCGCATAAATTTCCAAACACGTGTGCATTTATCTGACGGTGAAAGATTGTAAATTAATCTCATGTAATATTGCGCAGTTATGTGCATATATCATCATCATAATTATCATCAGAGTTTGTCTGATGACCCATATTTATTTGCTATTCATGACCTGAGACAACCTTACACATCGTGATTGTTATGCAAACGAAAAAATAAAAAAAAAACCAGAATACCATTCATTTATGTATAATTGAAAAATAGAATTGATGTTTCCGGTGCGACACAAAATAATATTCCACGTATTTTTACTGCAAGTGCACAATTCCCCCCCGCCTTTTTTTTTTTGTCAACATGCGCGTGGAGATTCTGACGACTTCATAGATATATATTACTGTATGTATATATATAAATCTCCGCAAAAACAGTTGTTAAAACAGCCTCTGGCTGATCGAAAATAGCCACTGTAACATCTGTGTACTTATATTGAGACAAGTTTGTTCCTGTACACGCCGATGCCGCAAAGCGCGGCCGCATCCCCCACAAAATAAAATCAAACACCATTCACGACTTTAAGGTTAGAATATTTGATCACTCGTTTGTTTTTCGTTTTTTTTTATTTTTTGCAATTAATATAGAAAGACAAGGTATCATATGACAATTCCAAAAATATAATTTCAATAATTCCCTCCATAAACCAACAAATTTAAATTCATAAAAAATAACAATATATAATAATAAATATTCGTTTTTTTTTTTGTGTTTGCAGTTGATTTTGATTTGTTCCTTTTTGCGGAAATGAACAACTGGAATATATTTATAAAAGAATACAATGAAGAATGGCGCTGACCAGATGCTCTCCTCTATTCTGTTTTACGTTTGAACACACGAGACGAAAATGTTTATGAGTAGGAATATATATATATATATATATATATATAAGAATAAGAATTAAAATAAAGAAGAAGAGGAAGAGAAGAAAGCGGCAAATGTGGTAAAGAGAGAAAACAAGCACGTGCTTGTTCGGGGGATGGATGACGATGTGCGTGTTAGTAAAGAACAAGAGTGGGCGCGCAAGAGACGGTCACCAGCTGTGCTTGGTAAAACCAAGAGAGCGAGACAGAGAGAGAGAGAGAGAGAGAGAGAGAGAGAGAGAGAGAGAGAGTAGAGAAAAAAGGAGAAGGGAAAGGAAAAAAAAAAAGCGACTCCTACGTGATGATCTTTAGATTTTATTCCGCGGTAATTTTATTTTTTTTTTCCATATATTCTTTGCACCTTTTTGTCCATTGATTCATTCTCTGAGTCATCGACGCAGTGATTCTGCTGCCTCAGTGCTGCATATGTGGGTGTACACATATATATATATATATATAGGTAACTATATTTTTATTTCTTTTCATTGAACTCTTTAAGCTCTCGCTCAATCGCTTTCTCTCCGCCAACATTTCACTACATTTGTCTTTTGAATATATAAAGATGGATAAATATCATTGACATTGTACGATAATATAACGTGAATGAAATTCAAGTTCAAAGTTTATATGGATATCGGAATAATTCGGGTATATATATATATATGTATATATATATAATAAACCTCATGCACCGGAAATCGTAACGTCGTTGAAAACACAAACAAAAAAAAAAGGAACTTAACCACGTCTCAATAATATTTATTCAGCAGTGAGAATAAAGAAGGAGAAAATATATATAAAGACGAGTAGTGTTGAAATTCGTGGAAAAATGAAAAAAATAAATATATGAAAATTATTTTGTATACAAAGTTGAGAAGTTAATAAAACATATATATATATGTGTGTGTATAAATATATTAAAATGTAAAGATGAATAACAAGTGAATGGGATTTGATGATTTATTTATTTGCTCTCATTAAATTCGATTGAATTCAATTAACATCATTTTATTTCCACGGTGAAGGAATTCCGGAATGTGTATTGGGTGCATAGTTGTTGTTATTGGGCGTGACCGTACATTTAACATGAAAGATTGAGAGAAGAGATAGAGGGTGAATAAGAAGGGGGCCCGAGGAGAGATAATGAAATATACAAGTCGAAGCGCGCACAGGTGCAAGTTTTATCTTGCCGTTATAATTCGTCATTGCCGACTGATTGCTAACTATTCCAAACCCTCTTATGTATTTTTTGTTTTCTTCTTTCGTTTGCCCTCCCGTCTGTTTCGCCTCACACGTTTTTACATCAACGCACATTTTCACATTTGAATAAATTCACATTCACCCAAATGTAACCCGTATACACAAGCAATAGAGAGACAAGTCGGAACAAGTCGGAACAAGTTGGTGCACGCACACAGACACCACCGACTCAAGGAACTTTTGCATTTTGTATATGTACACTTGGGTTTTTAACACATAACATTATTGTTTCGTAATGCCTGGGAGCCCTCTGCCATGTAATCAATGTCAAGATATTCAATGCAGATAGTCACCCATCACCATCGCCAACAACGTTCCGGAAGTCAATAAAAGTCAAAGCGTGAGCATTTATTTCCGCCTCTTACTTATTAATAAAACACACCATTCAATTATCATATCGCATTATAATATACAACGATGAAAGTGATTAAATAAAATTATATTACATCAATTGAATACAATAACAAATCAATGACTTCATTTGTTACAAACACAAGTGGTCGAAAATGTAAAAACAAAAAAAAATCTAAACAACTTTTGAAAAAGTCTCCACATTAAAAATATCTCTGATATCAGACATAAACTTTGTAGATATAAAAAAAATTATATATATTTAAAAAAGGTGGTAAAACTTAATCTAAATTTTCACTGATTTCTCTTATTATTTCATCATCAGCCATCTCACATAGCGGGACATTATCACAGTAAATGAATAATAAATAACAAAAATTAGTGAACTAAGTGGCAATAGAAGGTGGCGATGGTGGTGAGCGCCGGTCAAGGGGTCGAGTGTGTGGTTAACTTTCCGCTTGGCGGTTCGTCTGCAGCGTCGACCCACGCTGGCGCCGCGTCTGTCTCACTCAAACCATTTTGCCCATTGCCACTATATATCTCGGTATTCTCTCTCTCTCTCTCAAACACACACACACATACACATACAAATCCGTGTCGTCGTATAGTCGCCACCGCCGCCGTCGCAATCGGCATTTTTGCACGAGACTTATTCTCTCTACCTTCAATTCCAACTCGTCCAACTGGCGCCTTTGCCTTTGCCTTCTCCTCTAACAATGATTATTATTCACATACTATCTCTCTCTCTCTCTCTCTCCCACCTCTTATTTTTTAATTAAACCGAATTAAAAATCTATTTTTCGTTTTTCCTTTTATTTTTATTAATTCATATGTTGATATTAAATTGAAAAATTATCATTTGATATTTATTAAATGTATTTTTCATAAATATCCAACAATTTTTAATTATTATTGCATTTTTATTTATTTATTGAACTATTGAATTGATGCAATGTCGATTGATATGAAAGAATTTTTCAATTTTTATCAGCACATGGCAATCAATAAAATTAATTCATTGTCGATAAAAAAAAAAATTAATAATAATAATAATAATAATAAAGATATATATTATATATATATTTATTTATTTATGTGAAAATGTTGTGGGGGAAATGAAATTGAAAGAGCAATGGATAAAATGGGATATATTCAATGGTTGATAGACACGGAGAAACATTTTTTTCACATCTTAAACGTGTTCATTCCTGCAAGTTTGCGAATTGCAGGAATGAACACGATTTCGATTATCAATTAAATTCTTGTATAAACTTGTGTAAATGTATACAATTAATAGTGAATTAATGATAAGGAATAGATGAAAAAAAAATAATAATAATATAAATTTACTATTTTTTTTATTTTAATTGTAATTTACCTTTGATAAAGGCCGACAGTTCACACGTTGATTCCATCACGTGAGAATTCATTTTGGCACACACAAAATCCACGAGTTCAATCAATATTCAATTTATAAACGATGAAAACGCAAAAAAAAATTGTATTCACTCACAGTCAAATAAATAAATAATAATAAAAAAAAAAAAATTTCATAAGTGTGTAAACAACACTATTGTACACTCTGAAATATTTCTTCGTTTCACTCCGCCAACAATAAAAAAATCCCATTGAAAATAGTACCCTTCAATTTCAATATTTATTTACAAGTGGTAAAAACAGAAAAAAAGAGAGATATATTCACTTAAAATCTCGCAAATGCGTGAAAAAAAATTGACCTTTAAACAAATCACTTATTATCCAATTCACTGGAATACAAATGGAATAAACACGCACAAAAACACATATGAATTAAAAATAAAATTTCATCGTTTCTTTCTTGCTTCGAACTTTTTTTTTTTGTCTTTCTGTACAAATATTGCAACAGACAAGATGTCGATACGTTGACGCACAGCGGCTGACTGAACGCGTGAGTGGCGCGCAAACCGCGTGAAACACACTTTGACCAATTTTGTATGTAGCCAAGTAGTAGTGGATTACACAGGCATAAGCTGTATAAAGCGCCAGCCACCATCCAACCAATGCAGCATTGCGACTGTGTAGATAGAACGTGCACCAGCGCGCTCTGTTGGACAAAGTACCACCCACCAATACGTATACACAAATAGAAGAAGTGGGGAGTAGAGGCGGTGACGCGCGAGACAAGTCAAATATATATATATATATATATATACATACAGACTGTGGCATGCCTGTGGATCTCAACAACATAACACTCGCGCGCACATTTCTATGTGTGGGAAAATGCACGCATTGTTGGCGAAAATGGAGGCAGTGGGGAGTTTACAACAGCGACTGAGCGGCGCCAGCCGGCTGAGAGTTTGGCGTTGTTTCGTCGTTTGTTCTCTCTTCGTCTGTCTCACCCGCTTTTGCTCCCACCCTCTCACTCTCTCCACAATATATACATATCGTTTTCTCGCTTTATCTCATATACTTTTTACGACTGTTTTGCTCGTTCTATTTGTCACTCTGACTCGTTCGTTCCTGTTTGTTTCTCTTCTGTCTCTCTTTCTCTCACGTTCGCGCCCACCCAACGATTCGGTGTTTATCGATATATAAATATATATATATATATATGTTTGTGTGTGCGTGTGTGTGTAGGTGGAGAGAGAGGAGAAGAGAGATACTTTATGCCCGTGACCATTTACCCAGTGGCGCAGATCATCTCAAGGATCTCGAAGAGTCGCCCTCGAAATTCTTGCTCCTTTCTCTCGAATATCTTTTTTATTTCTCTTTATATACACACACACATATATATATATATATATTTTTTTTTTCTTGTTCATTCTTGTCATGTCTTGTCTTCTGTTTATTCTCCTATATGTATGTGGAGTTGTATGTGTATTATCTTTTTTATATCATTTTTCACTTTATCATATGAAAAATAAGATTTTAAGTAAGTTTTTTTTATCACTTTATTTCCCCTCTTCGTTTTCGTTTCTTTTTTTTTTTTTTTGCCGGGACACAAAAGAATTAGTACATGTGGCATCTTTTCCTTCTTTCTCAAAGGGATTTTTCTCTACTTTTATATGTATATATATATATATATATATGTACATGTGTGTGACGACAGTGGCCATGTTTATTACCCTCATTGAACGTATGGCCAACATCTGTAAAGCCCTAAAATTTCCGGATTCCAACTATTATATACATATATAGTTAATAATAGTTGTGTCTTATATATATATATATATATATATATATATATATATATATGTATATAGGACGATTTGGAAACTTTGCAGGCTCATTCTTGTCACTCCTTTCTCCCGTCTTTGTCTTCCAATATCTACTTTCTATATGTTCTTACTGTTAAATCGAGTAAAACTCCATTATCAAACATAACCTCACATCTTCATCACTAACATTAATGCTGATAATAGCAACAATAATTGTACGAATTGAATAAATACAAATTAATAAATGAATATTCAAATTTTAAATATTAAATATTTTTATAACAGAGTGAAGAGACACGACGCCATTTTGCAATAGATGCATAGAAATATTTATTGATACTTTGTAAGGTTTCTCTACACGCGCAATTACCAACAGTTTAATTGACAAAAATAAATATAATAATAATATATTTTATATATGTTTATATGTATTGGTTTATTTGTGGTCGCGTGCCGCCTATTAACGTAAATCACGTGCGGTGGTTTGTGGCGCCCAAAGTAGACTCAATGAATGAATGAATGAAGAAGAGGAAGAAAATGAGGCAGCGAAAAGAAGATTCACTTCATTCTCGTGCACAATCCCACCATTTCCGTTTTTTTTTTTTTTTTTTTTTTTTTTCCCCCCCCTCGTCAACGCCAAACGCGGTTTATTATTAGATATGTATTTCGGAAGATGCGAACGCGAGTGCAGAGCAATTCGACCGGAAATGAACTGTAAAGAGGGCCGGGAAAAAAAGAAGGGAAAAGAATAGAGAAGAAAAAAAAATTCGCATTAGAAAATATTACATGGAATTGTGTCAATAATTATGTTCAATATGGAAATAAAAACAAAATAATGTACCTATACAAGTTCATGCGCACTCAAAAATATAAATAGTGTAAGAAAAAAAAAAAAAAATTGATATTTATTATCAGTATCAGACCGTAATATCTCGTAATCAAGATGTACCCGCGCCAACTAAACGCAACTGATAATTCCCGATAATACAAAAGGAGAAGAAAAAAAAAAAAAAAAAA
>CAJUYH010007110.1:0-18352 GCA_910591685.1 Galerucella tenella
ACAAAAGTTATTAAAGGTGGATACTTTTATCTGAAAAGCACTGTATACGAAGCTCATATTTTTAATCGGAACCCTTACCTTTATGAATGAAATTAATTCCGGGAGGCGTACATAATCACTATCGCTACTGTTGTCCCTTTTTTTCTCTTATAATACGTAAAATTATGATTTTATAATTATTTTGACGTTTCAAACGACGCGTTGTCAGAAGCGATTTGCGTTCTTAGGTATTTGACGTTTTAAGGAGACGATTTGATTTATTCATTTTAATTAATTTTAGCGTGAATTCTGATAATAATAGAATGTGATTGGCTAACGAGAGTGAATCCTTTTTATTATTCAGCAGCTAAAAATGTAAAAATAATTTGTGCGTTATTATTTAGTCGTGGAGAAAATAATTTATTTTGATATTCTATATTTTATTTACTTTTTTTCAGAAATATTTTGTTTTTTATTTGTGCTAACATTCTAACTTTCTATAAGATTTATTCATATCTTTAAGATGCCTTTATTTAATAATTTGACTATAAAAAAGATTCAACTTACCGTGGATAAGCCAACCAATAACCTTTTCAAGGTTCCCGAGGTGTCCCCTTTAATATCTGATTCTAGAGATCGTTGATATACTGAAAAATTAATAATAGCAATCTATCACTTCCTCTGGACTTGATGATATTATATAGAGATGGGAAAATAATTTTAAATATTAAATATCACAAAACACTTACATCCTTCGTACGCTTGGGCGATTCTAACAACTTCTTCATTGTTATGAACACCTAAAATTTCAACTAAAGTATTTTCATCTGTTCCTAGACCGCTAATCGCTTTATGCAACTGTTTGGCTTGAAATTCTATTGGCTCTGTCATTAGTGCAATCATGACGTCTTCAAAGTTTCCCCTCAATTCACTCTTCAATTCTTTAATCAAATCCTACAATAAAAAAAAAACAATTTGTTTATTGAATACACAATTTCGTTCAACTAATTCAAGCAGTCAATTAGAAAATTTAAACGTGCATGAGAGCAAGAAGCACAACGGGAAGATTTGCTCTAATTGAGTTGAAACAAACAAAACAAAAATTACTAACCTTACCGTACATCGTTTTAAATCTAGTAGCTATTTCCCTTCTCTGGTCGTTAGTTCTTTTAGTAAGAATCTCAATAACAGCATCTTCATCGGTACCAAAACCTTTAAAGGCTTGTTTTAATGCTTTTGCGTCTTCTTCATCATTAAAATCTGTATAGGGATGTACAGTTGGCTGCAATGTTAAAAAAACATAAAATATTCCATACCAAAGAACAATAATTACAAAGACTTGTCAGGTAAGGAATAGGGAAGGTCTTCAATGAAAATGAATCTGGTCGAAGCACTGTTCTCAGGGTCTCTGAGGGCAGCGTAAAGGCGGATTACCCTTCCTTACTACCAACCTCGCTAACAACAAAGGATGATTGTTTCATTCAATAGTTGACGCATTAACGGTCCTGGAGGGTATTGGACAGGTCTGTAACTAGGGGTTGGCTATGGAGGAGAGTATTGGGTAGGAAACACGGTTAATTTTGAAACATTAATGTACACATACGATTAAAATTAAGACATGATTCTAGTTTATGGCATTTCTCTGTCACAACTAGTGAAGAGGAGGAAGAACAAAAAATGTATGATGAATAATAGTATAGGTTATTAAAATTTGACACATTTCCATTGCATCAGCTATTTTCTAGGAATAAAAAGTGGAGGTATAGACGCAATAAAGATTATAAATTAAATTTTATGAAGTTTATAAATTATTGTAAATTAAATTTTATGACAGTGTGGTGAGTAAGTCTATAAGGCCCTCAACTGCAACTCGTAAGAGTCTATATTGTGGCTAAGATCTAGAGAGAGGTAATTTCGGACTTGAACCTATCCAGATTTAAGAGATTTAATTCATGTAGGTTAGGGAAGAAGATTCCGGATTAGATTTTTTTGGTAGAATTTTTTGGTAAACGAATATAATTCTGTTCTAGAATGGAATATAAAATATAAAACGTGGTCTATTTTTAGCAGAGGTTATAAAAATTTGTTTAAAAACGAATGATAATCAACTGACTAATGAAATAAAATAAATTTTAAAACTTTTTAGTGTCATAAATGTATTTTAGCTATAGTTCATGCAATTCAAATTGATTAACTCGTACGAACTTTACAGATAAGATAATTTAAATGTGTTAATACTTACCGCCATTGCTATAATCACTTTTTTACAGAATTTACGAGGATGTTTTGTTTTATAACAAATATTTTTCTAGCATAAACGAGCCGGCTCGTCAGGAAACTGCTGATCTCATAAATTGTTGAATATGTGTGTATTCAATCCTTAGAGCATGCGTGGAAAACTGAAAGTAGAAGTAGAAATCTTTTGCTCTGTTCAGTGGGTTTATAAGATATTTTTAGAACCGCAGCATAGAATCTGTTTTAATGAAGCTGACCAGTTCGACAGTGTTGAAATTTGGGAATATTATTTACATGATACAACTGTACAGCTAGATCGAATCGGGTAGAGTCGCTATTTTACCGATCGATTTTAGACTGAGGATGTGGTGGCTTCTAAAACGTTGAACTGGTATTGGTTATATACCGTAAACGATATTATTCATAATTCTCAGATTTTAATTTCTCAAAGCCAGAAGTATTTTTAATATTGTTCATTATTTACCTAAATATTCCACTAAAATGAAATGATATATAAAAATTGGTTATTTTTAAGCAATGTATTGGTTCAAAATAATAAAAACTTCAATAGATAAACGTCAATGAATAAAAAACGTTGCCTTTGAACCTATATTTTGAAGACAAGGCAATGAACCATTTTTAATATACCTATAGCTCGTACCGAGGCTCGAACTGAATAATAGTATATTATACACCAAGGTGGTGAAGACTATTATTATTAACCGAGCACCAAAATTATTTCCGACTTTGCCTCGTTGCGAGGCTTATAAATGTCTTCACCGCCGTAGTGTATATACTTTTTTTCCCTTTATAGCCAAATTTAAGACAAAAATTGAAAATAATTCACAAACGCACCACGAGAAGCGTTTACCTCGTCGTCTGACTGACAAGTACGCTGTCAGTTTTCTATATATTATGAACGTACACGTTATGTCATTAGTCATTTTTGGTTGAGCGTGAATTTTAAACTAAAGGCATTTTTATTCAAATAATTTTATCTTGATAGGTAATTTCGAGCAACAAATATGTTAAAGATAATCTCCTGGGTATACAAAATTATGTTGCACAAGTTTTTGTTGAACTACTATCCCTGAATTCTCAAAATATTTGTATTTGTCCATTATTGACCTAGGTTAATGATAGAAAAAATTATTATGCCCGTTTGTAATTATCAATGATTTAGTACAAGTTTTAGTCCCTTTTTAGGATCCTAAATAAATGATAGATACATACACATTTATCATCAATTTTTCAGTCAATTTTGAAATTGACGGAACTTGTCCTATTTTTATTTTTTGGGAATGAAACCACAATAATGTTTTTTATTTTTTTATTTTGACGTTTCGGTAGCGTTCCAGCTACCTTTGTCAAGATTAAATAATGATAATAGATATTTACGTAATTAGTTATGAAAAGAGCGATATTGTTCAACAAGCGTAATATTTGCCAAAACGAGCGCTAGCGAGTTCTGCAAATTACGCGTGTTGAACAATGTCGCTCTCTTCATAACGTGTTTACGTACAACGTTTTATCTAATTCCGCGCTTTCACAATATTCAATAAAATCTTCAATTACAATGATAATGAAGTGGAATCAAATGGTGTTAGAAGTATTGTTACTATGATGTATTCACCCGGAAAATTGACTTACTTTGAATAACTGTTTCCTGAATAATGTTTTCAATGTTTATAAATCTCAAAATACTATTGAACTAAAATAATGGGTTAATTGTACAGTTTAAATAATGAAATAATTGTCAGTTTTGACAGTACCCACCTAATTAATAAATTATTCTTTGAAACTCATGTGGTATCTCTACTTTTCATAACTGATATATGAAGGTTATGAAAAATGTGACGTTACCTAACGTCAAGGAGTGACGTAAAGTGTCACATTTGATAGCGGAATTAGATAAAATAATTTTTGG
The DNA here is from genome assembly GCA_910591685.1 of Galerucella tenella. Classification (NCBI taxonomy): domain Eukaryota; kingdom Metazoa; phylum Arthropoda; class Insecta; order Coleoptera; family Chrysomelidae; genus Galerucella; species Galerucella tenella. Next base: position 4,142 of record CAJUYH010007110.1, read on the forward strand.
TCTCCATCTGACACAACGAAAAAAATATGACAAATAGACAATCACTAATATTTTGAAATAAAAAAATAAAAAACATTATTGTGGTTTCATTCCCTAAAAATAAGAGAAAAAATAATAAATAATGCCACAAGGAACTTACAGAAGATGTTTGTCCTATTTTTGTTCAATTTTAATTGATAAAAAATATTTATAGAGCCAGTCCTATTTGCTATCAATTAAATGACAACTTGGGGCAAACATATAGGGTAAACTTTATTTTAAGGTTATTGATTTTTTTATTTTTCATAAACCAACGTTTATTCAAAGATTATATTCGTTTATTGAGGGGTGAGAATGTTGTATATGTGAAAGTTTTTCGTTTGAGCTATTTTATAAATATCAAAAATGTCGTGGTCTCATGATCAAGTACTTCGACTCATTGAACTATATAAAGAAAGCCCTTACCTTTACATAGTTAAAAGTTCTCAATATAAAAATAAGCACATGAGGGCTTCTCTTTCTTATATAATTCCTAACTACTACTATATTAATAAGAGTAGCTGCTGCTAACAATAAAAATTATGTGTCCATTGTTAAAGAATTCAAATTGTTTGCTAAAATATGAAAAGTGACAGGTTACTAACAAAATCATATTGCTCAGTGCGCATAATCACAACCTAAATAAGTGACTAAAACATGGTGTGTTGCAAACACATTTTTTTCTTGTCAATATTTTAATGTCCTAAGTTTAGGATCCTAAAAAATTGACTAAAACTTGTACTAAATCATTGATAATTACTAACGGGCATTAACCACTAGTAGTGGAAAAAAACCGTTTTCCATGACGTCTTTCATAAATGGACTATGTTGCCAAGCACTTTAAATAGTATGAGTATCTAGTAAAAACCAGGGCTGCAGCTCAAAACTGGTCCAAATTTTTTCGTAGTCCTGTGCATCATTATTTTGGCAAGGACGATCCAGAACAAAAATATGTAATACTTAGGGGGGGTCTGAAAAGAACGTGATGTAAATATGCATCGATAGCCTTTTTAAAAATCTGCTTCTGGCACATAAAAAATTTCAATATTTGGTGGAATGTTTTGAAATTGTTGTATATTCTTGCTGATGTCCTTGAATTTACACAGTTTAGTGAGGTACTAATATTTGCAAATATTTTCTTTATTTATTAGACTTTAAAGATGTTAAATACATGATAAGATTTAAATATTTTATCGTTGCAAAGCGAATAGTGTCAAAAATTTTGAAAAACCTAGAAAACATGTATTTTGTAAGCCTTTTTCACAATGTTAAACTATTAAAGGAGGTGATAAAAGGTAAATAATAAAGACAAGAGGAGTGTGCTGAATATTTTTAACTTTTAAATAGAACATGAACATTCAGAGAGAAATGGATTTTGGGTCACAATTTAATATTTTTAAAGGGGAATCAGTTGGGAGAAAACTATGGAATTGTACTGACGTGAATCAGTGGGATTCTATTTTTTTCAGTAGCCACAATAAACTTTAATACAAACCAATTTTTTTTAATCCCCTTAACGGTTAATTTTCTACCCTCTCCCGGCTTATAAACACTTCCCTATGCTTCAGAATTTTTAGATTCTCGAATAGTTTAATACATTTACATATTTCTACTTACTCATATTAGTGTATTTCTTTGTGAATCACATTGCAAAATGTTTATAACCCAATTTATCAATAGATAGGTATTTATATTATTATATAAATTACTTTTAATCTCCACATAGTTATCAAAAAAACTAATAAAGAAGTATTTATAATGGAATCATTTTTTCTACTGCAATAAACTCCAGTTGTAAATCTTGAATGAAAAAATTACTGTACCGGCTGTCCTAATAAATTGAGGTTTCAGCAATACATAAAAAGTTTTGACATTTTTTTCAAACTTGAAATGTTATCAATCGCCTGCTCAACAATAGAGTACACGCATATTTCATATTTTGCTTGGATATTAATTTATAATAGTAAATATGATATCAAAAATTACTAATATTAGGAAATAAACCAGTTTCCATTGGAAATTACTCCCAAATTTTAAAATAAAATTCAAATTTCAATGCACTTTCCAACCACAACCCGAGTATTTCCGAACGCTACCGATGATACGTGTGATGTCATATCTCTTGTGTTTACTTATGTCAATATGGCCGGTATTGCATTAGGTTATGTGTAGTTGTGTGTTTATATTGTATTTTAATCAACTATTAATTGCTTCATCGATGTAAAAATATCATTTGTATGTTTGTTTGAAATCATTACGTGTTTGTGTGTGCTTTTTTTTATTTCTAAAAGTCAACGTAAAGTGGAAAGTGGACCTAAATATTCGATATTTCCGAGGATATTTTAAAACTTTTGGAAGAATATATTTTATTTACTAGTTCAGTGTTCAGTGACGATTATTTCATATTTTGTGAGTAAAGATATGGCTAGCGAAGGTTTTGTAAAAGCACAAACTGATAACTTGCCCAAAGTAGACTCATTTATGCTGCTTGAATTTATGAAGTCAAATAGCTGCTTTAATGCAGAGAAAATAAGAGGAGTTAAAGCATTATCGTAAGTACGATTTAAACTATGTTTTATTTATATAATATATACCAACCATATTTCGATGTGTGGTCGTAAGAAAATGATGTTTTTATGGTTGATTCCTAGACATATAGGTACATAACCTCAAACTATTGAAGAATAAAAATTGCCAGCATAGAAGTAGGTACTTACATTAAAATGGTCTTCAGAAACAAATGTAATGCATTTCTCTTAAGTGTATTTTTGCTTGCGCCACCAGGTAAAGTGACAAATATTTTGTCTGAAGTTTTAATAGACGTTGATTTACACACTGGAACACACTGGAATACTTGGAATACAAAGTTTTTTTTCGGCTTTATCCATTTTTAAAGGTTTCAGAAACAAATTAGGTCACAAGAGCTCAGAGCGTGATACACGAATAAGAACGTAAACAAATGACGTCACACCATGGGGCAGCCATCTTTATGACGTAAAGCGCGTTTTGGCGGACTTTCAAATTTTATGATTTTTTAAGTCGTTTTAAAAGTGAAGTTTATATTTTTTTGGAAAAATAGGCATGAAAGGTGTTAGGAGACCTGATAAAGCGTCAATTCCCATGCACCAATAGCAAAATTTATGCTTGTACCCTATTGAAGTGGATAATTATAGCTTTTGCAAATATGTATTTTATTTAAAAGCGTTGTCAAAGCTGTTTATGACAATTTATCTAATCTGCGTTATTTATAAGATGCGACATTGAGATTCCTGTACAAAACTGTCAGCTTACTTTTTTACCAAGTACTGCGTTAAAAAAGGTCTGTTAACTTTAATCGCAAAAGAAATAAAAGGATTTAGTGCAAAATTTACGTTTATTTGCATCACAACCTTCTAAAAAATACAATTCGTAAAATAAGCCATATATATATATAACACTACACATAAAAATAACATTCAATATACGTATAGTAACCTAAATAAAAAATTCCGTACTTTAGCAATTTTTTCGTGCAGTCTAAAGTTATTCAAAGCTCCTCTTTTTCACAAAGTAAAATTAATTTATTCAATTAATGCAAGAAGAATGTTTTTGATGTTGGAAGACTCATCACTCTGAAAAAAACCAAATTTAGCGATACTCCTAATAACCTCCAAGTATTTTGCCTCTCATAACAAACTTACACAGTTCAAAATGTAGATTAAAAATGTATATGAGAATTCTAAATTTTTTTTCATAAAAGTGGAACAGTTAGTTTCATTTGAAAAAGTAATATGAGTGCTCTGACACATATCTAGCAGTGGATTATTAAGAATACAAAAGCACACAATTAATAAGAATAATTGGAACTGTCAGGTTTCTCAATACAAAGGGCGCGGCGGCATTGAAGACGAAACAGATTTAATATCAGATTTAATTTTTTTTAAGAATTCAAAAACAGGTCTATATTTATCTTTCGATCCTCAATCCTCAATAAAATTTAAATAATGTAAAATTTGTCTTCATGATATTAAATCTGTTTCTTTTTCGGTGTCGCACCCTGTATGTATTAAACCATTTAAGACAAGCGACGTCATCAAGTTTAGTCGTTGTATACGGAATTAAAAAAAATAATAAGCATTTTAAAACTGGTCAGCTTTAATAAATATGTGTTTAATAAATACGTGTTTATATCTCAATAAGTAATTCACTTTTAAGAATTTTTTTTAATTCTAACCTCTTATTGACCTATTAGAGTTAATAATATTTTTTCATAATTTCCTGTCGAGTCTCCCTAAAATAAAAAAGATAAATAAACACCGTTAGATAGTTAAAACACCACCAACAATTATTTTTTTATTTTTAATTTAACGAACAAATAAAGTAACAAACAATACTATAATAGTTATTGTAAGTAATATAACAAGTAACAGTCTAGTTTATATTTTTTTCTTTTTAGCCAATAATTAATAGCAAAGTCTTTAGGTATTTTCCAGAACAGTCATCCTAAAAAATAAGAAAACACTTCATCAGTGCTTTTCGAAAATTTATAGCTTAATAAATTTATTTCTTATCAATTATTTTAGAACGTCATAATGATGATTAAGCTGCGTAAAACTGCTATAAAGCCTGTTTTCTCCAGATATTCCCTATTATTACTATATGAGTAATAAGAGCGAAAATAAGCCCAAAATAGCGAACCAATTTAAAGACCAATCCTACCTATCAACACAGTTGGTATCTTCCGTCACCTTTCATACACTAATGATAACACATTGACCCTCATACTTATTATTAATAATATTTTCAAAGTAATCCTGACACTTGGCTTTGAGAAGATTTGAATAGTATATTAAAGTATGCTCGAAATAGAGCAAGTGTTTTAAAGACCAGTTATCCACGAATACTTTACGCTATTTTTTTTATTGGTGCACTTTGAAATTATAAATACTGGTCTATAACTACTACAACAACAAGAAATGGAAATCATAGATGCAAATAAGAACTAAATGTCAAATGGTTGAATTCGTGATGTATATGATGTATACCTTGCGTTGTCATGGAAATGAGAAAAACATAAACTAATTTGTATTTTGATGGAAGTTCAACCTTATTGAGTTCTGTGAATGTCAATAGTATTAATTTAAATACCATTTCCTAAGATTTGCAAAATCGAAATATTAATATTTCAAACAATACCAACGGCACTTTGCATTTTAATTTATAAATTTGACATTGTTAAATATTATTCGAATAAAAGTTTTGACGTTACAAACTACTCCTGTCAGATCAATAATAAAAAAAATGTCATTTAGACATGATTTAGACAGACCATAGATTTAGACTTCGTTTCTCGAGTTGCTGATGTTACGGTAACTTTAAAACACACGCGTTTTTTAAAGTTCGATTTAAACACGCTGGGGCGTGCTTTAAATAGGTAGTAGTGCTTAAAAGGCGCTTATACACGTGTATCATACGCTATTTTTTATTATACCTGCACCGCAGTCTGAAAAATACTCAGATTATGATTTTATAAAAACGAAATTGAAATTCCTTTTTCATAATAATTATTCATGTCATTATCCTTTTTTTAAAGTTTCCTTGGCAACATCATCAACCCGAGAAACGCAAAGTCTAAATGTCATGACTTTAATTATTGATCGATCTGACATGAGTACTTTGTTATGTCAAATAGAACAATAATTTGCATGTGAAATGTGTGTTGATGAATCTTAATACAATGATCGAAAACGAGGATAGGTTATCTGTGATTAGATTGTTAGCCGAACAAGCTGAAGGGAGGTTAATCCCCGAGAAATCCAAGGAAGCGTATCTACAGGAATACGAAAAATTTACGAAATGGATGGTCACAACCAACCAGACGGTGATCGATGAAACGTTAATGCTCGCGTATATGAACAAAACTATAGGTAGCAATTTATTATTGAAAATAGCAATCATTTAACGGAGTTTCATTTTAGTCAAGTCTTTACAAGTCGTCATCATTGTGGTGCATTCACTCCAAACTGCAAACGATGCTGCGAATCAAACACGGGGTGGACATTGCTTCTTTTCATAAACTACAAGCTTTTATGAAAAGCACAAACAAAGGACATAAGCCTAAAAAGTCTTGGGTGTTTACGGAAGAGGAACTACGCAAATTTTTCGTAACAGCACCTGACGATACCTTTTCATTTTTGACGGTTTGTACTGAATTGACAGTTTTCACAAAATGTTGACAGTATAATATTTTTTATTGTTACCAAGGTGACTTTATAAAGCACATGTGCTTTAATCGGCCTTTCAAGCACGCTTTTGCGTTTTTTATCAGCGATTATGATGCAGGTATAATAAACATTTTTTTCACTTAGGCTAGATCAATATTAATTTAAAAGTTGAGCCTAGGGTATCTATATTTTTTATTTTCAAACTATTTGAAGTAGTATATATTATTTCAAAGCACGTTTATGTTTCAGTTTTTTTTTTCAAAATTCTGGTGAGTTAAAAATATTCTTTGCTTTGACTGCTGAAATAAGCGGCTGGTTTGTTATTTATATGTCAAGCTTTGACAATAAGCAAATCGGCTGTAATTCTTCTTTATTCAATGTAAATGTACTTGCACGTCACATATGTCAGAACTGCACTATGTAGCCAAACATTTATAATAGTATTAGAATCTAGTAAATGTCATATGAAGTCTAATAAGTGGAGGCTGTTTAGTTCTTTCGGCATATTTGAGCGATATAAAATCCAGAAACATCAATGTTGAACGTCACAATGTCAAAATTTTATCTAATGAACTATGCTTAAGCCATGTGCAAGTACATTTATACTGAATAAAAAATATATGCAAAAAATTAATACCGAAAAAAGATATGTTAGAACGAACTACTAAGAGTCTGTGTCGAATAATACTAATAGGTTCCTTACCGAAACACGCTCGTAAAGAGTCTTGCCGTATTTAGCATCGTAAGCCTCTTTAATATCTTCCAAATCAATTTCTGATCTAGAAACTATTATTCTAATAAGAGTTTTGTCATCTGTACCCATACCAGCCATAGCGTCATGTAATTTTGTTGCCAAATAACCGGCCTTGTCTTTTAGGCAGCTTACCAAACTTAAATAACCTTTCTTGGTTGAACCTGAAATTGAAACAACAAGTCATTATTATTGATCCATTTACAAACTTCACATACAGATCACGTAATTTCTTATGGAACCTTTCTGGATTACACAAGTACGATAAGGAAAATATGAGAAAAACAGCTTGAAAGAGAGAGAAAGTATAACTGTACGCGCGTATCGAAGGCGTGTACCCAGGTCTAGGGGATGGCAAAATGTTGATTGTCCTTTACAGAGAGAAAGAGAAGGAAACAAGTAGATGTCTACTAAATAAAAGGTAGTACATTCTTACCCGAAAATTCGTTATCAATAGCATCTTCAATTGAATGTCCAGTCAATGTCTCATATTCTTCAAATATAAGATTAAGTTGTTGCGGATTTTTCTGGCAAAGAATTGAGTTGAAAACAGATTCTTCTGTTCCCCAAGAGGATTCGCCAGCGTCGTACAGTGCTTGAGCGTCGGCAATAGCAGCACTTTTATTCACCAATCCAGAATCGTCACGACCACCCTATAAATAAATGCTTAATTTTGGTACACACTGTATATTATACAAATTTTACAAAGATTGCCTTATACGTATCCAACAAGAGTAGAAGAGAGGAAATCGCAGTAATATTATTTAACTGAGTGTTTCACCACCAAATGTGGATATTTAATTTTGATGAAATTTTGGTTAATAAATTATTAAAAATCAAACTTACCGTGCATAGTGATACGCACAATCTCTGAAGCGTTCCGGATTCATCTCCTTTGATGGCTTCTTCTAAAGATTCTTCGTACACTGAAAAGAAAGCCAATTCTTAAAAGTAGTTGATATGGTCCATATAGTTTTACGATAAGTTTGCAATTTTGACATTTGTGGTAACAATTGCAGCCACTGAACAAAATCTAAATATCCAAAGTGTAAATGGAATAATTAATCATATAACGGGGGAAGTTACGGTCCAACCAAAAGTTGGCTGCCGTGTCCGGGGTTGCCAGACTTATGTTGTCAAAATCAGACAATGTTATCAGAATTTCTTGTGTTGGTTTATCGTTATCATTCGCATTTTATAGTTTGTTATTTATTGTGTAAGATATAATCTGTTATTTTCATAACTATTTAAAAGAGAGTATCGAACACTGCGTCGCAATGCATGCATGAGTCTTTATCAAGTGGTTGCAAGGAAATGGTAGCATCCCTAATATCATATTTTGGTGAAAACGAGATAACGGTGGACCGCTAATTCCTATTACTTCTGTAACAGATATAAGTTTTTGTACAACTGTCATTAAAAGTGAAACTTTTAATGATAGCAAACAATGTTAAAAACGATTGTTTACATAGCAGCGTGTTAAAAATACTTTTAACACTAGTGTTAAAAATATTTTTAACACGCTGCTATGTAAACAATCGTTTTTAACATTGTTTGCTATCATTAAAAATGCATTTTGAATTTATTGTCATTGCAAATTCGCTCGTTTCATTATCAAAATAGGGAAGTTGTACAAAAAACATTGTATGGTATTTGTGTTAAAAGTGATTTTATTTTGTTCGTGAAATTGTTCAATTCGCTCCGCTCATTTCACAAACGTTTTCACTCACAAAATAAAACCTCACTTTTAACACTCATATCATAAATAACTATTTTAATAAATACATTATTACTCAATACTGCAATAACGATACAATTCAACATGTGCATGAAGATAACATTTCAGTTAAACTTAGGGTTTCAAGCTTGGACATCTTGGAATTTATGTATTTACTCATCAAAATTTTAATTTTTGCTCTTATTTTTGAGTGGAATGTAATCTCATACAATAACCAACTTATCAACATAATTTTATGCCACCAGCTGGAAAAAAATTACAACGTGGCAAAGATGTAAAACACCTGTCATGTTTTGTTATTGCAAACTTTTAACAACAAATTAAAAAATGTACTGTGAGGAGTCTTCCATCATGTTTTCCGTTAAGAATATTCCAATGTCTCTTGGAATCTATAGCTGGAAGTGTGTAAGCTTTAATTAAGAAGATTTTTTTGCAAAAACTTCCTCAATATATCGTTGCTTTTTCCAAATTTTAACGGCACTATTAGTGTTCAGTTTATGGGAGATTAAATCTTTATCTGTCTTTTATTATTCTTTCACGAGAAAAGGAACATCCCTATAGTAGTTTTTTCAAGAGGGGAGAGTAAGGACAAGGTCAGAAATGAAAGGGCAACGACAAGGCAGTTCTAGAATGTAGGCGTTGAGTGAAAAAATACTTATCTACTTATCATTCAACGATGTAGGGCGCTTTTTAATCGATATCGAATGTAAGGGATGGTGATGAATTCGCTAACATACTTGAGATTGAAAATAGAAATAAACAATATTTTTCTAATTAAATAATTGTACGGAACACATACATTATAACAATAATATGATAGGTTCCACAAAGTAAGGGTCCAGACAGTACTTAAATTCCATAAAAATCTTTTTCTACTTGAACCTCGATAAATGTTCATTTTATAACCGTAACTTCAATCATAAACAAACACATTTTGTGCAGAATTTCATTTTTGCATCGGCTGCTAGGCAAGTTCCTAAGCAACAAATGCGAAATGGAATATTTCGTGTTAGGTCTAGGTCATGAGTATTGAGAGGAGTCGCTACGCCTATCATAAAAGTGGTATCGGTTTCGCCATTTTACTTCCACTTCTCTGTCAACTTGACATTAGTATTGTTTAGTGGATGTGAATTGGGTATTTTTGGATTTTCTTTTTGTTAGTGTCGTTTTTTTCTATTTTAATAATTGAACAATAATGGTTTCTTGTGCTTCACGAAGTTGTACAAGTAGAGACAGTGTAAATACGAAAAAATCATCAGGAACAACATATTATAGGTTAGTAAACAATCGAAAGGACTGTACTGGAATATATTTCTTTGTGCTTCAATAAGTTTTATTCAACTTCATATTATATTTAATGTTTGTAGATTTCTTAGAACTCCATCAATAAGAGATATGTTGTTGATATTTGTAAAAAGAGGTTCTTGGCAGCCAACAAAATACCTACAGTGTTTCTATATTATCAATTTCACTAGTGAATATATGTTTATTGATTGAAAATTTAAATAGTCCGGCTCTGCCGACGACGCCATATTGCTCACATTACAATGTCACTCATGTGATACCACTTTCCTATTATAAGATAGTCGACTGTGTCATCTCCTCTTAATAGTAGCTCCATGGTCTAGGTTCACTCTAAAATCACGACGACTACGGCTTGTCAAATTATGACGTCCAGCGACAAATTGATGAAATGTCAGTATAACGTTTCTGTCAAAGTTTTATAGGTATTTTTTTGCGAGATCCCGTTGATGTAACGGGAACTGTTAGGTTAGGTTAGGTTTGTGGTGAGTGGGTCTATAAGGCCCTCCACTGCGACTCACAAGAGTCTATTGTGGCTCACACCTATTCAAATTTCACCAAACAAATTCAGCTTCTTAACAAAGCCGATTATTTTATTTGGTGAATGATATTTCAGGTCCGAGGGCGAGAGAGAGACCCTGCCAAACATCAGATACCTGATTCGAGCCGCGGCGGGGCAGGCACAAATTATATGCTCTGCTGTTTCATCATCTTCCAAACAAAGACGGCAAGTCGGATCTTCCGACAGTCCAAGTTTTAGCATATGATGATTCAGATGACAGTGGCCTGTTAAAAGGCCTGTTAGACAACGTAGGTCATGCCTGCTATAGTCTAACATTTGTTTGGAGACATACTTCGAAGGATGTATAAAAGCCTTTGAATGAACCAATCCTGGTAAATTATGCCAGAAGTCTAAAGCTCTTCTTGCTGTCCAGGTATTTAGTGTTTGTTTGGCAAAACTTATTGCGATGCCAATTGTGGGTTCTGGGGGTCTATTCTCAAACAGTGACATTTTTTGTCGCATGCGACATTATACTTTTGTCAATCAAGGATGTATACAAAAAAGTAAAATCTCGCATGCGACAAAAAATGTCACTGTTTGAGAATAGACCCCCTGGTCCGATAGAAACACGTGCGGCACCCTCCCTTGCAAGAAAGTCTGTCTTCTCGTTTTCTTCCATGCCAGAATGGCCAGGGATCCAGACCAGCAATACTTTATTGAGTTCTCCTATTGAGGAGAGTCTTTTTTGGCAGTCTAGAACCAATTTCGACGTTACACGGCAAGAGCTAAGTGCTTTTAAAGCCGCTTGGCTGTCCGAGAAAATTTTTATTGTTCTATGTATGAGATTGGCTTGCTCCACTCTCTCCACACATGAAACAATGGCGTAAATTTCCGCCTGAAATACGGTTGCATAGGATCCTAGAGAGGTTGAAATTTCTGTCCTAGGTCTGCGCCCGTATACACCTGCACCAGAGCCTGAGGGTGTTTTTGAGCCGTCTGTGTACCAACAGCTGTCTGCTCTTAATAGTTCATCCTTTCGGAGGACCCATTCATCTCTATTTGGAATTAGGACGGTGTAAGGCAGGTCGTAGTTTACTGTTGGAGGCATTATGTCAGAGGTCATTCCCAGAATACTGTGACTTTCACTGTCCGCTAGTATTCTGCTTCGTTCTGCATAAGCCTGATTTGTGCATTTAGAAATATGTACAATTCTGTATGCTGTCCATCTAGCCTCTCTTTCCAAAAATATATGGAGAGGAGGTAGGTCCAGAAGGATTTCCATGGCTGCTGACGGTGTGGAGCTGATAGCACCAGTGATTGCCAGGCAAGCCTGTCTCTGTAAACCAGAGAGCTTTGCTTGGGCCGTTCGCTGTAAAGCTTTTGGCCACCAGGCAATAGCTCCATATGTGATCATTGGTCTAATAATCATCACATATATCCAATAGATTTGTTTGGGTCCCAAGCCCCAAGATTTTCCACAGATCCTGCGACATGTCCACAAAGATAGTCTGGCCTTATGGATAACTTTTTCCAAGTGAGCGTTCCAAATAAGTTTCTTATCTAGGATAATCCCCAAATATTTTACTTCCGCTGCAAATGGAATAACCTCACCATTGTAGGAAAGTGGCGGAAGATCCCCCAACTTCCTTTTTCTAGTGAAGGGAACTATTACTCTGACACCAACTGTGGACATCGTCCAACGTCTTTTGGAGGATATTATATGCTACCCTTCCTGACTTGGTCCTTGCCAAGATGACAAGGTCGTCTGCATACGCTTGCAGTTCTACCCCTTCTCTTTCGAGATCGCTAAGCAAGTTATCCATCAAGATAGACCACAGTAGGGGAGTTAGTACTCCACCTTGTGGGCATCCCCTGGAAACCTTAAAGCTGATGGTCTCGTTCTGAAGGTATGTAGTGGCTGTCCTATTTGTGAGCATGGCATATATCCAACCAGTAATGGTTGGTTTGATGCCCTTTTCAGTCAAAGCTGAACCAATGGAGGTCGGTAGTGCATTGTTAAATGCTCCTTCAATGTCAAGAAATATGGCCACCGCAATCTCCTTGTTGTTAAGGGATTGTGTGATTTTCTCAACAAGGTTGTGTAAAGCTAAATCTGTTGATTTGCCAGTTTGATAAGCATATTGATGGATGCTCAAGGGGGAATTATATAAAGCTACCCGCCTGATGTAGCAATCCAGTGCTTTTTCAAGTCCTTTAAGAAGGAAAGATGTTAGGCTAATTGGTCTGACTGATTTAGGGTGTGGGTCTGTGCGGCCCACTTTTGGTATATATACCACCCTAGCCGCCAACCAACTGGGTGGTATGTAATTCCACGCCAGACTAGCTCTATACAGTTTAATGAGGATGGGTAGAAGTAATTCCAGTCCGTTTTGCAGCAGAGCTGGAAATATGCCATCCTCACCGGGAGATTTGAAGGGCTGAAAATATTTGATTGCCCATTCAACTGCCGGTGCTGTGATAACTTCCTTGGCAGCCTCCCAATCGATATTTTTTGGCCGCCTGGCGCCCTCAAAGTGCGGAGGTCGATTGTTATCCAGAGTCAAACTTCCAGGAAAGTGATTTTTAATCAAAAGCTCTAACGTTTCTTTTCTAGAGGTCGTGAAAGTGCCATCAGGTCGCTTCATCGACCCAATCTCGGCAATAGACTCTTAGAGAGAATCTTGTGAATTCTAGTACTACGAGGTATATCAGAAATACTCTCACAGAACTTTTTCCAAGACTCCCGCTTTGCCTTTCTGATTTCTTTATTGTAGCTTGTTAGAGTAGTTTTATAAAGCTCCCAGTTGCCTGACTCTTTAGCTCGGTTAAATAGTCGTCGAACTTCTTTTCTTCGCTTTTCTAGGCATTTGTTCCACCAAATAGAGTTGCGATTATCTCTTTTAGTCTTTAGTGGACAGTTTTCATGATAGGAGGAGATCACTGCTTCGCGAAGCTTTTCCGCTGCAGTATCTATCCCATCACAACTGTTGATTGTGGTGAAACCATCCCCAACGTACAGTTGAAGGGAATTTCTATATCCACTCCAATCAGTAGCTTTTGAGTCACGATATTCCACCACTGGCCTCTGGCCTATTTCAATGCTGAATTGAATATGTCTATGATCCGAACACGAAGGTTCAGTAGATACAGCCCAATGCCGTATCTTATTGCTCAGAAAGTTTGAGCTGATAGTTAAATCTAACACCTCTGATCTGTTTCTAGTTACAAAGGTTGGTTCGGAGCCCTTATTTATAACTGATAGCCCTTCCCCTAGTATATAATCAAAGAGTAACTCACCTCTGCGATTAATATTCGTGCTGCCCCACGATGTATGGTGTGAGTTGGCGTCACAGCCCATGACTAATTGAAGTCTGTTCTTCTTGCTATAGTCGATCAATCGTCGTATAGCAAGAGGGGGTACAGTATCCACGGGAACTGTTATTCAGTTCCCACTGCATTTTTGCGATAGAACGGTAATAGGGGAGTATGTTAATGACGTAATTTGTGACGCAATAAGTTATAAAACGGGATCTCATTCAGTTCCCGCACCTAGGAGTATGGTTACTGGCGGTTATAGAAATTTAATTGACAGGAGTGACATTTGAAAATGAGAAATTTGATTGAAATTTCAGTATAATATCAAAGATAATTCATTATTTTATGTATAATATCAATAACGGAGCTGGTAACTGCGAAA
>CAJUYH010007111.1:0-18348 GCA_910591685.1 Galerucella tenella
GTCTGGAAGACCCTGATGTGGAATTATTATCGATTGCATTTTTTTTTCTTTTTAGCACTGTCTTATAACGATTCTCAGTCTGAGTGGCTGTGTATTTAAGCGCCAACAGATCATAGATGTCTGTCGCAATTTTTTCCCACATACTTTTTTTATTTTTAAATGTTTTCATTGGTCCAATCTGCTTCATGTAAAATTCATATTTGTCCAACATTAATTTCGTTGCACCATCTGTCCATTCTAGAATAAAATTTTTGAATAAAATGCTTCGTCAGGGAGGATATAATTAATACCTTGGGTGGATTTGGTGTTGACTGAATTATGGCTCAAACATGGATCTTTCAATGTTTCAATATTTGAACTCTTTTCTGTTTCATCAATTTCTGTGCATTCTGAAATAAAGTAATGCGATAAAATAATTTCTTAACATATTCCATAATATAATTTTGATTACCTTGATCTTGAGTGGACTTCTTAGGGCTGGGTCTACTAATAATGGTGCCTGAACTATTACTTAAAGAGGAAAACTCTTCTTCATTATTATTCACCTTATAAATTTCTATTTCCTTATAGAAAGCACATATAAGCATAATTACTGGAAGAATACATTATTTGTTACTTACTCTTCATCATCAAATATTCTTTTGATTTGATAAAGGTCTTCATCAAGAGGAAGTTGTTTTATTTTAATTAAATTTTTTACATATTGAACTGTGAATTCATTATCATCTAAAATGTAAAATTGAAAAAAAAACAATTTTATCAAGAAAGGTTATAAACACCACTAAATTGTATTTGTGCAAAAAAGTCAATTACTTACTTGTTAGTTTGAAACTCGTCTTGAGATCAAAAAACGGAACACTGAGCTCAAAAATGGCTTCGTTTATTCTCAAAGTAATAATAACGTTTTCATCGGAAACCGCCATCGGTATTATTATTGTTGTTTGAGGTTAGAACACTGCCCTGAAAACCAACAAGTGTGTTCGAATTATCGGCTGCACTCAACTGCACTCGTTACACTGGACGTTCACAGCTGATGCACGTGCGTAGTGCCAGTGCGCACTCGGTGCAAGTAATCCGAAAAAGTTATTAATAAGCGGTAACGTATTCCGCTAATAAGGTCGAAATAAGGGAAACGTTATTAAACGGTAAGGTTGTAACATAAGTGCCAAGTGTATTATATTTATTTGGTCTAACGAAAAAAACAATATCAGAAACTATTGATAGTGTACTAAAACTATTTATTAATCATTTTAAAATATTTTTTTAATACATAATTACGTTTTAGCTTTCAAAATATACTACAAACATCTTGGGATGTTTCAACTTGGCAACGCCGATTTTCAACGTGAATTATGTCTGCTGTCAAAATATAATTTCCACTTTCTGTTGTTGGAGTTTGAGGTTTGGTGCTATTTGTGATTTAATTTATTATTTTTTGAACTTTTTTTATTCGTAATAATAATGGAAATTATAAGAAAAAGGCAGCGGTTTACGGACAATGATGATTTAAGCTTGCTGCGGAAGGTACTAGCCCAGAATACATTTGAAAATCCAAATTTATGGGAAGTTATCCGCGAAAATGTGTTCAGTGTTACAGGAAAAACTTTTACTGTAAGAACAATGAAAGACCATTTGGAAAGGCTTGTGAAACTTTGGTTAGAGCAGTATAAAATTTTGGAAGACAAGTAAGTATGCACATATAAAATTATTATAAATCGTCGGCCACCAACTAGGTACCTACAGTCACAAGTAACATTTTTCCAAGCTGATGGTTTTTAAAGTTGCCTTTTAGCCGCGTAAAGGTTCTCTAATAGTCATTGCCTTGCTTGATGGATATATTTAGGTTGAATATTGTCCTTATAGGAACTAGGATCTTTAGGTTAAACAAAAGTTTAATTAGATTAAGTTAAGAGTTAACAATAACGTTGTTATGGCCTTAAACGAGGGCCTAATGGATTTAAGACTGTTAGGTTTTAAAAAAGTTATATTTCAGCATTATTTTGGCAACGAAAATTCTAAAATAAAACCATTTGATCAAAAAAGTTACCTGTTTAGAACCACTTGGCCACGAGACAATTGCTTAACTATTTGGCACTTTATGCGGCCTATTTAAGCCAATATGGCATACATTAACACCTAAAGGAGTTGCAAAAAGTCATGTGGCTAAAAGTATAACATTATGGGATTAGGCATAACCAACTAGTCACAATAAAACACCGTTGAGCAACGGTCGCGGCATTTAATTCCCACGTTGTTCCACTACTGCAGCCTTTGTAAACACAGGGATGGCTTGGCAAAATATTGTAAGAAGTGGTTATTTTAAAAGAAAAGTCAAGCGAAATTTACAACGAATTACAGCTAGTCAGGTAAATACGGCTTATAAATTAATTACCACTCTATAGTGTAAAAAAATTTTAGTTTGCAATTAATACGGCATATGAAGAATTTTGCGAATTAAGTAATGACTCTCTTATTGATACCCCATCTACTGATCCCCAAGAATTAGATATTCAACATGCCAGTACCAGTTACTTAACAGAAGACCAGGCTTCAGAGCAACCGGCGAGTTCATTGGATTTCGATGAAGGTGAAATGGATGACTTAAAGAAGTTTGATTTTAAACAAGACCTAAAAGAGTGGGCACTGAAGCATAACATTCATCACGTTGCTATTAAAGATCTTCTACAAATTTTAAATAAAAATACAGAGGTCAAGTTTCTGAAGGACCCTAGAACTTTCTTGGCTACTCCATGTAAAATTAATGTACGGGATATTGCAGGAGGTCAATATTGGCATAACGGAATAACTAAGTGTTTGAAAGAATTATATCACGACACAAAAAAAAGCCAAAATATTTCTATAAATATAAACATTGACGAATTGCCGATTTTCAACTCTTCGAAATACGAATTTTGGCCCATACTTTTTAATGTCAATGAAATTTTATGTAAGCCTATGATAATTGGCATTTATTATGGGAAGGGAAAGCCCAGTAATTCAAATGAGTTTTTATCTGAATTTGTCGAGGAGTTATTGCTAATATTAAATAATGGTGTGGTGATCGGCGATTATAAAATACACGTACAGTTAAAGTGTTTTATATGTGATTCGCCAGCGAGGTCTTTTGTTAAAGGTATGTAATAATAAATTCTTTTTTTGTAACGAAATTTTAAGAGCTATTTTCCGATAGTAAAGTAAAACTATATACTAATATAGGATAGGGATAATATTTCGCAGGGGGTAATATGCGTCATTCTGTTTCAAACCTTTTGGATTTTCGTAAAATCTACATGGATACTTTTGCTTATGAGAATAAAAGACAGTGTGTAGTAACTTGCTCTAAAAGGTTCCATGTCGTTGTTATGAAAATCCAGAAAGGTTGGAGTAAAATGACACATATTATTTTCCTCTACAGCGCATATGCGTTCTATTATTTTCAGACATTTTGCTTCCAAGATGTCAGACATTCTACCTTCTTTCTTGTACCTATACTTAATATTTGTTTAATTTTAGTGGTAGCAAATTTTAATTCACAACATGGATGTCAAAAGTGTACCATTGTTGGAGAGTACTCTCATATAACGCACAGTAATTACTACACAAATAAAAACTTTCCAAAAAGAACCGATGAACAATTTCGCTTAAAGGTAGATGAATACCATCATAAAACTGACACTATAATTTTAAAACTTCCAATTGATATGATAGATTGTTTTCCTGTAGCTGATTCTCTTCACTTAATAGATTTGGGAATAATGAAACGGTTGTTAACAGGTAAAAATATTCTTATTTATTCTTGTACCCACCCATACCAATGAATACATTTTTATTTTTAGGTTGGCGTGATGGGTCTTACAAAAATAAATCCCTGAAGTGGCCTGCAAAGGTAACGGAAGGCGTCTCAATGCAGATTCTAAAAATTAAGTTACCCAAAGAGCTTCATAGAGCAACTAGAGGGCTGGATGTTTTGTCGTACTGGTAAGGATTGGAATATAGAAGTTTTCTCTTGTACATTGGGATCACTATACTAAGAGATGTACTGAAACCTCATGTTTATGAACACTTTCTAGGTTTATTTTGTGCTATAACAATTTGCTCTACAGATTTTTACTCAGACTATGTTCATGTTGCTGAAGCATTATTAGACCGTTTCGTTCAATGTTATGCAAGTATATATGGTGAATTCTTTATAACCAGTAATATCCATAACCTAACTCATTTAATAGACGACGTTAAAGTGCTGGGAAATTTAACAAAATTTTCTGCTTATCCTTTTGAATCAAAATTGTATGAAATTAAAAACATGATAAGAAATGGCAATAAACCATTGGCACAAATAGCGAATCGGTTAAGTGAAAAGCAAAGTTTTGATCTCTGGGAAACTAAAGAATCACCAACCTATCCATTTTTAAAAAATGTAATTGATGATACTTTCCTTCGCAAAATTATTGAACCAGGTGAAACCACGAGTATTTTTAAAAAGATTTTTTTTGAAGGCTTTTGTCTTGGCGAAAGTGATGAAAACAGATGGTTTTTAACTAAACAAAATGAAATAGTGTACTTTGAAGCGGTGGCAAGATTAAAAGCTGGTTATTTAATCAGTGGAAAAAAAGTTGAAGCTGCCGCGCCTTTTTTCCTAACACCTATTAATTCTACTTTTCTTAATATATATATTGCTAAAGCTGAATTTAAATTCAAAGAGGTATTTAAGATCTCTGATATTAAATGTAAGTTAGTGCATGTTTTATATAAGGATAAAATTGTGTTTGTGCCTTTACTGCACACCCTTTGTAAATAAAAATGCGTTCTATTTAGATTAATATTTTCATTTATATTTTCCTTTTAGGTTTAGAACCATATAACTTAAATCTTATATAACTTAAATAAATAAATATGTACTTATAACATAAATCTAACGTATATACTGTAAAAAATAATAACGAAAATCGGCTATTATACTGCCACTAAGAAAAAAAAACATAATAATTCTTAGTCTGTTTAGAAACATTGGTAAATTATTTTTAAACGTCTGGATTTTCATCGTTTGGTAAGGGGTCTAATGGCGATAGCCCTTCGGTTAATAGATCTGTCATCAGTATGACTTCTTCCTTCCCTGAAACAGTGCTTGACTCTCGGCTTGACTGTGCATCTTGATTCAGCGGTGGATCTGCTTCACTTCTCGGCGGTACCAGGATTTCTTCAGTATATGTTAGCTTCATTCTAGCTGTCTGGTCATTATGTGTAGGCGACCTTGTTCTTTTTCGCTTAAGGTTTTCAACTGATTTTTTCTGCGTACATTGAGGACTTAGGCTGGCAGCTAACCGTTGTTTTGAGTTTTTCAAAACTCTCTTAAAAAACTGGTCGCATTCTATTTTACTAAATGTTTGGTCAGAGCTATGTACGACAAAGAAAAATGTGGACCTAATCCTTTCAAAAAAATTGAAGGCAGTCTTTTCACACTCATTTTGATTTCTGGAATTACCCGTCCAGGAACATTGCAATAATAAGTATCTAGAAAAAAAAAATCAATTAGTCTGTAACATAGGGTCAGCCCCCGCATGTTAGTTCCACGTGAACATAGTGTAGACATTGAGGAAATGTATTTTTTTTCAAAATTCGGGTCCTTTAGATCTTCTAAAGCTTTCAGCTCATCTATGGTTTTGACAGGCGAAAAGCGCTCTACAAAGGTACTATTCTTTTTATCCTGGCTTTCTATATCTGAAGTTGATCCCATTTTATTATACAGTTCGCCGAAATACGCTTCGTGTTTGGCCAACTGCGAAAGAATGTTGTTTGTATTCTCAGCCTGCTTTTCGAGTAATGCAATAATTTTTTTTTTGATTCTGTAATACTTCAGATTCTTCACCTTGATTATTAATGCTACCCACTACGAACGTATTTTTTTCTGGGCTGCTCCTTACTACGAAGGAATGCGCTTGTACATTGCAGTCTTCCAATGTAATAGTGTCTCCCTAAAAAGAAAAAATGCATTTTTAATTATCGTAAAAAGGAAAAAAGGTGCAGTTATTTTAAGACTTGTTTTATTTTGAATATAGCTTATTATTTTGATAAAGGAACCCTTTAATAAATAAAGACTACGGAAGACAAAGGAATTTTACAAAATATTAAAAATTAGGTTAGCCTCGCTATCTATAGTTGAAAATTATCTACTTATTTTAAACACATCTCGTAGAAAAATACGACGTAGTTCGTTAGGGTGAGTAATAATATTTTGTGACATTTCCTGTTTTTTCTCTAATTTGGTCTGCCTTAAACTCAAAATTATTAAGAAACTTACAACTTGCGGTATTTCATTTGGTATATTCAATATCGAATTGAAATCCCCGAATATAGTTAGGCCATCTTGCGGCTTTCTAGTATCCTGTTGATCTTCTTGCTCCGTGTCCGTTTGCTCTTCCATTTTTTCGGCTTCTTCTGATGCCTCTTTGTATGTCTTAAATTGCCTTTCTACGATACAGGAAAATGATTTCCACTTATCTTTTGGGACGGAGTTTTCATCTAATACGGACCCCATTTGGGACTTTGGAGGCCACCATAGAGTACCATCTTTCTCCCATCCACTTGGTACGGCTGATATACATATCTTTCCACGCTCAATTGTTTGAACCACTTCAAATGGCATCTTCTAAACAAAAATTGTAATGTAGAAAAAGTTGTAAAAAGTTTAGTAATTCACTTTTTAGTTATTATAAATATACAAGGTATCCGAGGCAAAAACAGTAAAAAATCATCCCAAATAACTAACCCCCCCTCTCCAAAAAAAAAGCATTTTGATTTTGGTAATTTGACTTGCTGTGAAATCCAAACGGTTCAAGATAGTATTAAATAACTTACCTTTTAATCTAAATACAACCCTGTATGTACTTTTAATGGAAGTTAAAAACACTTCTCTTTGCACAATTACGGTAACCTACAAAACCAAACACAAACTGAATTGCAATAAAAAGGTGTCGAGAAATTCTGCGTAGTAATAGATGATGCCACTAGATCCTGCCATAGGCGTTAAAAGCTATTTATTGGAATTCGCCCGGGCTTTGCCGGCTAATTGGTCATTGAAAGTGCTATTAGGCCCTGAAAGATGCTAGTTAGCACTGTTTTAGCTGTTTTTATGGCCCATTGGCACTTTTTGAAGCCTTTCGTTCTATAACATAACTTTCTATACTAGCTTTAGCTTTTATAGCAACTTGTAAGCATCCCCTGGTAGACGTCCATTATGAAAAAAAAATTAAAAACTACCATCTGTTTAAGCGTATAAAATATAGGTTAAAATGATAAAAGGAGTAATTAATTTGTATATTTATAGACACTGGAGTATGTAAGTACATATTTTCGTTGAAGTATACATCAAAATAAAAAAAATATTTGTATTTTTTATTTATTTTTTTATGCAGAATTACCACTATTTGATAAGATATTAAAGGCGCGTGTGTTTTACAGCTAAATTACACCTAACTTTACGACTAACTGGTATGCGCAATGAAAATCGGTCATAATATGTTTAATAACATATATTTTCTGTAATAGACTCATACTGAAAATATCGCCATGCATGCTTCCATTAACTTGTACATATTTGTCTCCTTTTACCAAAGCTATACCATATTTAAAACTAAATGGTTAAATACTAATGCTTTTTAATGTTTCTGAAATGCCGAAAGGCCACGAATAGGTCAAATTAACCAACTAAAAGGCATTTTGCTATAGGGTTATAAACAGGTGAGCCTGAAAACTTTGAGGTCATAAAAAGGTTATTTTTAGGCTTCTTCAAAGGTTATTTCTGTTGCCTA
The DNA here is from genome assembly GCA_910591685.1 of Galerucella tenella. Taxonomy (NCBI): domain Eukaryota; kingdom Metazoa; phylum Arthropoda; class Insecta; order Coleoptera; family Chrysomelidae; genus Galerucella; species Galerucella tenella. The sequence goes on from CAJUYH010007111.1 coordinate 7,809, forward strand.
ATAAGGTTCTGTGATATGCGATCTAGTTTCAAATTGGCTAGGGCCTGTTGGAAACGACAACCTCTTCAGGGCTGGGCCCTTTTTTGCTACAGGAGGTTCTACGGGCTAGGAAATAAGGTTATTTGTGCTTAATGGCATTAGTAATAATATTTCTAAAACTGGTTCTGGGAGTTGTTTATAACCTTTTTAGAACCTAAATTGTTACTTGGGGTTCTATAAACTATTTTCATGCCTATGTTTGTTGCTATTAATTGATTAATTTCAGGTCAGGTATTGAAATTGAAGTAACAGAAAAGCAAAACTTGCTGAACAATATTTATGATTTGATGAGAGAACTTAAAAATGTCTCCCCAAAAAGGAAAAGGTTCAGCAGTAGCTGCTCAGAAAAAATTATCGGAGTGGAGGCAAGAAATAAATGGACTCAATTATTGGAAGACTCGTCGAAAGTTATGGAGTCAACCAGCATAGTTCAATATTATGCCTGTAAGTGTTTTAAAGTAGTTTATTTTTAATATAGTGAAATAAACACTATTAAAAGGACAATCCACATTATCACTATCTTTTCACATTTGTTCCTTTTATTTTGTAGCATTAGAAAGTCCTCCAGGTGCTGGCCGAACTGATCATGAGGTAAATGAATCGGAAAATGAAGAATGCGAGACTATATTTTGTTTGCACTCTTTAAAAGATTTTCAATCAATGCAAAATAGATAGAGTAGTTACGGGGTTCAACCTAGTGTTTGAATACTTTTGGTATCCTGTTTTTTGTAATTTGCACAAGAAAGATATAAATTCTTTAGCTACTCACTTATTTTACTCCCATATAATTATTAAGTGTAGTAGTAGTGACTCACACATTTTGTTTTAACTTCAACATTTCAGAACATAGTGCAGAAATTGCAGAACATAGCGTGCACATTCCTAAGACTAGTGCCACTGAAGACAATATACCCTCTCTAACAACCCCTAAAGGAATTCGACAGACTCCTATACAAACTTCGGACAACAAATCAGGTTCTAACCCTTCAAGAATTTTGGGTATGTTATTTTTAAGACAACACTGCAATAATAATGAGAAAAAAGTGCTTACAAGAAATATTTAGAGAATATTTCTTCTATTTTTAATCATTTATTTTGTTTTAGGTCAAGTTAGGACGAGTAAAAGAAAAATGAATACACAAAGACAAGGGCTTGCATACTTAGAACAATATGACAAACAGCAAGCTGCATTAAAGCAAAAAGAAATAGAAATGGAAGAAAGAAAATTGATTTTAGAGGAAAAAAAGATGCAGATTATGGAGAAGCAACATAATTTGGCCGAATTTCAAACAAAAAAACAGCTGGAGTTGGAGGAGAAGAGAATTAATCTCGAAATTCAAAATAGGAACCATCTTGAAAAAATTATTGAGCGACAGGATAAGCTATTGAACTTACTTATAAACAAGCTTGCATAATAACAAACATATAATAAATAAATAAATATGTTTATGTCTGGTTTACCATGATATAGTGAAATTATTTAGAAACTGTTAGCCTCATTTACAAAAATACCAGACTAGATTCCACAAAGTGAAGGTTGAAACAGTAAATATAATTACTACGTCCTTTGTTTTAATTTATTTATATTAGTAATGGTACTACAAAATCAATCCATGCCTTATTATTAATATTAAGATATTGCTCTAAGTTCGATGGAATTATATTGAAAAACTGCGAGGTCTGATTACCATACAAGCAGCTGTGACAATTAAACAGTCATCCCATCTGGTGTAACCACTGACTGATACTTCACACAGTGAACATGTTTGTGACCTGAATAATAATTTTCTTGATCTTCTGAGGGACGACATATTGCTCTGGCAGTACCATCTATAAATCCCCAGCAGTTACGTACTGCTGCACCCTTTGCTGTTATAACCTAGAAAAAAATATATAAAATAACTACAATATTAATTAGCTAAAACTATGGAAATGTAAATTACTTCAGAATAATGTTGTAGACGGTCTTCATTAAGCCAGTTTAGATTATTCAAGTCGTCCAAAAGATGCCTAAAATTATCATGAATGTGCTTGTTGACAAAATTGCTTATCTCTGAAAGAGCTGCTGTAGAACGATGAAAAACAAATTCCAGATCAGATCGGAGGTTTCAGCTAAACCTTTTTTCCTCCCTGGCCCTATCTTTGGCAGCAAGGTGTGTTTTATGATTAGCTTCTGTAATTTCTGTTTTGATACTACCGGGTATATTGTAATTCATACATATACGGCATTGGTCCTTTCTCGGACGGTAGAAACCCAGGTTATATTATTCACAAAATATCTTTCTGTACATCGACGAACTTACGAATGATAAATCTTTTTTTATGCAATCCTCTTCATACATTGTGTACATTATAGTAATATTAAGATCAGACGCTAAATATTTCCTTTGAGTTTTTTCGCGACAATAATGCGAAGCCATGACGGGAAACCTTTCAATATGGTTTCTTACACGTTGTAAAGTCTCAGGAGGTGTGGCTTTCTTTGGACCTTTGCCTCTTTGATCAGGTGCACTAATGTTCTCTTCTCTTCGATTCTGCATTGCAATATCTACCACTCCTTTTCGTATACCCAAAGTATTTATAAACATAGTCTTACAAATTTGTGTTTTTCCTCCACTGGTAGGCAAAAAGAAATTCATTGTGTATTGGCGTTTGGAATTCTCCTTGGTTGTCCATTTCTTTAGAATTTTTTCCGTATTACTATGTATAAAATCCCTTTTTCGTTCATATGAATCAAGCCGATAGTATGTTTGAAAAAAGACCCTAAAAACACGCTTTAACAGTAAACTGAAATAGATAGTAGAAAAAACAATCTGTAATAAACTTAAATAATTAAAAAAACTCACCTGGAATATTATCATTCTCCACATTTTCTCCTGATTTTGGCATATCTAGGGAAGAACCAACATCTATAATTGAAAAAAAAAGTTAGATTTCTTTCCCTATTATACGTGTTCTGAGGCTTAGTTAAAGCAAAAGTAGTAGTATATACGCCTTTTTGCACTTTGGGAAATAAATAAAGGCAAAACAGTTAAAAACCATTAAAGGATAAAAAACATTAGTGTTTCAATACTTGATTCCAAGGACTTAGAGGAATTTCTAATCTCTAGCGATTAACAAAATTCCTCTAATTCCTGTGGGTTAGAAGTGCAACTTTAGTTCGTGAAGTAAGCGATTAAAGGGACACTTTTTCCGCAAAGTTCATGAAAATAATGACATAACCTCACATTATGAATTAAATCTGATTTGAAATGTATTTAAATAGATTTTGACATACCTGCGACATTTTCGGATTGACTACGCACCATTTCCAAAATCTTTTTACCCCTTGACGTCATTATTGCATTAACACCGTTTGAAAAACACTGTAGAACCAATTCAGAAGCACAGAAATCCACCTGTTGTTTCAAGCACACAACTAGACATCTCATAGAGATAGAGACCAAGAAGGTGCCGGCGCCGGTGGGTAACTCAATAATGCCAGTGCTACAACTAGATATCTCAAGTTGTCTAGTTATGGAATGTGCATTTTCGGAGTTATCTATTTCTGGTCACTCTTTAAACAAGTTTGGTTGCTTGTACAAGATATCTAGTTGTTGCATTGAAAATAGCATGAAAAATAGGACAGTTTCAACTGGATAACTCAAAATGCATAAATTTCGAGTTATCTAGTTGTTGTACTAAGGGGGCGATATATAATGATAAGAAACCAATAAGCAATAACATTTAGCTTCTTACCTTTGAAGAATTCTTGAGTATTTGACAGATATCTGTTTGGAGAATCTGAAATTTTAGGTTCCTCTTCTGAGGAAGAGGACGAGGAAACAATTTTTTTTCTTCTGACACTCCTACTGGCCTTATCTTCATTAAGATCGCTTCCATATTCGGCGAGTTTGCAGTGTTTCCTGGCGTCCAGGTAGGAGTCTGAAATAAAATTTAATGAAACTGAATTCAAGAAAGTGGCTCATATCATACCTATTATTTTATTAAGATGCTTCATTCTATAATTATCATTCGTACCGAAAGTTCCATTCCGAAAAAAGGAAACTGCATGTAAAGGCCAACAAGTATTGGGCTCTTCTTGCTTCCTGATAGCAGTAATGACTTTTTCTTTGGTTAATGTCGGCCAATAGCAACTATTCCCCAACACCCAGGAGGTTGGGACTGCCTCAACAGTGTCCTCTTCGAGGAATCTCACCACGGTCCATGACATGATGAACTAATATATGATATTAAACCTCGTATTAAACAGAACCACATAATATACTATTTGAAAATAATAAAATCAACAAATATTATTCTTGGATTATATAATATGCAAGAACATGAAAAAATTATAATAGTTTCTTGTGTAAATCGTGCAAAAAGAATACACTTGTAGAAGGAGGTATGAAGTTTACAGCTCAAAATGAAGTCAAGAGCTATAACCAAGCTAAGTGCAACAAATATATTTTTTACTTTCAACTTTGGGCACTATGGAAACTTTTTGCACGATCATAGAAAAAGTAATTTTAATGAAAAAGTAATCAAATATAGAATTATGAATCACATAACAAATTCAATATAAATGGTTTCAATGCATTATATATGGAGTAGAGGTAGCACAACAAATCTATCACAATAATTCAATTTCATGTATTTACAAAGAGTCTTATCTAATGGCCAAGACTGGAGAGGTCCAAGGTGGCTTACTAAGTGTATGCCTAAATCTGATGAATTACATGGTATTTCATAAAAATTGTCCATATTGTAAAATTTTTGGCAAATCAGAAATATTTTTCCATCAACAGTTACGATATTCTTAATAGCAATTATATTTGCATCTATAGCACAACAATTATTGGGTTGAGACGAAGTAAGCATAAAATTTTCAAAAGTGATTTTTTTAAACCTATGGATGTCTCTGGCCTATGGATGTCCAAAATATGTCCATGGACACATACTGGACATCAAACGGATGTCCAATGGACATCTTGTGTTATTAGGGATATATGCACAATAATAATATACCCGTCTTAGAAGAAAATAGAATAAAAGTGGCTATTTTTTTTATTCAATACTACCTAGTCTAATATCCTCATTAATATTTTCATATTTATTTCAAGGGAAAAGGAAGGCCAGATCCGATATAGCTGAAGCTATAATAGAGAGCAGAACAATAGCTGAACAAAATAAAGAGAGAAGACACCAAGGAAAAATTTTACAAAAAAGAGAGTTCCAGCAGAAAATGCTGGACATGATGGGGCAGTTAATAAAAAAAATTTAACAAATTGTAGTTTTTATTTATTATAAAGAGTTTGTTAATCCAAATTCACTCATTCCTCATCAAAAGTCTTTGACATATCAACTCCCTTTTGGCTACACCAGCCTGGGCTGCATTCTGCTGCACATTTGGAGGCACATTATTTTCACACCTTCATTTACTGCCATATGTAAGTCATCACCCCTTAGTAGGCAAATATTGTGTAGAACGCAACAAGCAATAATGTGGGCAGGGATTTGTTTAACTTTCCGCATTGGTAGTACAGTCGTGAGGCTACGGAATCGTCCTTTTAAAATACCAAATGCTCTCTCGATGGCTATCCGAGCTGATGAATGGCAAAAATTATAGTTTTTTTGCCGTTCTGTCAGATGACCATTATCTCGATAAGGTATCAGCAAATTGTCTTGTAGCTTTTAAGCAGAGTCACCAAGTATATGACAATCATCCTGAAACTTATCTGGATCCCCTAAATATCCTTGCACTTCAGACAGACGAAAGACTCGTTGATCATGAACAGAGCCAACTTGGCCTGCATAACAATGGAGGATAGATAGATACAGCTTATACACCGATTTACATACTTAGATACCGATTCACGCATATTCGGGAAATAGTAAGTTTCTTTAAGTTTTGCAAGTGTTTTATCGATACCTAAATGATTGATATTTCGATGTGTTTCACCTATTATATAAATTTGTAACTCATTTGGTACATATAGTCTCAATTTATTATTTTTCAATCAGTATACTCGTCCATTACATAAAGTAAATTTTTTATGAGTTTCTTGGTCTGCATTTTCCAAATTTTTACACACTGTCAAAATTTCGGGTGAAGCCCTTTGCATAGCCGCAATCCAATCAGTTGAAATATTAATATGTAAAATGGGAAGACCTTCAATTTCAGTATCTCGACTATCTTCCACTGGATTTCTACTTAAAGAATCAGCTACAGCATTAAGCTTAGATGAGTGGTACTCAATTGTGTAGTTAAACTCTGATAATCGCACAAACCACCTACCAATACGTGGATTCATGTCTCTTTTATTTTGTAACATTTTTAGACTATTGCAATACCTATACGGTAAACTCTAAATCGCTCCACCGAGTTTACAATTGCTAAAGCTTCTAGTTCGTACGAATGATAAAGTGCCTCTTCGCGAGTAGTTTTCCTACTATAGTAACTAATTGGATGTAGCTTTTTATCGGACTGTTCTTGCAGTAAAATACCGCTCAAACCCGACTGAGATGCATCAGTATGCAACTCTGTTCTTGCAGATGGATTATAGACGCACAAAATTGGTTGTTCGCTTAATAGTTTCTTTATTACAGAAAACGCCTTTTTATGGTCATCCCCCCAATAAAACTTTTCACCTTTCTTTAACAAATCAGTCAAAGGTTTTACAATCAAAGAAAACCCCTTAACAAAACGTCTAAAATAACTAGCTAAGCCAATAAAACTTCTCACTGATTTTAAATCTTTAGGTTGTGGAAAGTTTGTAATACAATTAGTTTTAACTTTCCCCGGAGCTATACCTACCTGACTAATTTCGAAACCTAAATAATCAATCTTAGTCATAAAAAAGTTACACTTGTCTAGTCTCAAAGTTAAGTTTGCATCCCTAAGAATTTCTAAAACTTCCTTTAAATAAGTTAAACCCTCTTCTACCGTTTCAGAAGCTATAATAGTGTCATCTAAATAACATAATGCATTAGAATGTTTAAGTTTACCTAAAATTAAGTTCATTAGCCATTGAAAGAGAGCTGGCGCATTACACTATGGCCTAAATTTTCTGCCAAACAGCGAACGGCAGCTCTTCGTCTGGCGACACTGGGTCGTGGTTCAAATTGAAAAGACCTACCATAGAAGAAATATAAACAGCAACGGGCTCATTTGCACCCATGGTTCGATTTAAAATTTCCAATTCTAAATCTGTTTCATAGCTATATGGAAGAAAATCTGCTTTCAGTTTTGCAACAATATCAGACCAAGAACTAAATTTTACACGATTATTGAGATACCAAGTGAAAGCGCTGCCTCGGAATAACTCACAAGACTGTAGAAATAATTCATTATCAGAGATACCTCGTGATACTATAAGTAATTCGACTTTTTCTAAAAAGAGATGGAGTGATTCATTATTTCCAGAGAAAGAAAGATTCCATTTATACACTGGATCATGACGAGAATGCGGTACTGTGGGAGAAGATAAAGATGATGATGATGCAAGAGGTTCACGATTACCATGTGACTCTATACTATCTACAGAAATAATTGGAGTTGTCTTTGTATCTAAATCAGCTTCAAGTACAAGTACTTCCCTATCTAAAGAATTTTTTATTTGTTCCTCATCATCGGAATCAATATTCATTCTATTTATTCTATTGGTTAAATGTATCAAATCAAATCAAATCCTGAATAGTACTACGAATTTCAAAATGATCTTCCTGAAACGAATAAGTATTTACCGGCAATGAAAAACTACGGTTTGCTTTCTCACGAGCTAATAAACCAGTAAGAACTTTGCGTACTGTATCAGGTACAGTAACAGATCTAATTTTAATTTCATAAGAAAGTTCATGTACTTTTAAATGATTTGCCTGCATCTTTATTTTATTTTAAAAATCAATTAATATGAAAAATATGATGATAAACTCAAAAAATTTTTAACAAATTATTGGAAATAATTAAAGCCAAATTTATATCAAAGCTTAGAGATATAAAAAAATTCCAAGTTTTTATTTAAAAAAATTCAAGCTATTGAAAAGCTGTGAAAAAATAATCAAACAACCAACTACTTAAAGTGATCTTCAAAACTTATACACAAAATCTAAAAATCATAGACCAAATAACTTAAAAAAACCTGTTTTAATTTTCCTCTACTGAAATAATAAAAGTAATGGTCGAAAACAAGAATTAATACTTCAACAGTTAAATACACAGAAAAAAAAGGTGAACCCAAAAAAGTGAAACTATAATAATTAACAAGTGCCTGAAAATAGAATAATGAAAACCAGAAGTTACGGGGAGTAGTCAAAATTGAATACCTGAAAAACCTGATTAGAAAAAAAAAATCAACAAACCTTAATATTGATTAAACACACCAACTCAGCAAATAGCTAAAAACCGTTTAATTGGGCGCCAATTTGTAACTTAAAACTGCCCCAGGCTAGAGCACTCCACCTCAGGGAGTGGTATTCGGCACCAATTAAACTATTTTATACGCTATCACTGGGATGGGGTGTACAATTAATATTGAAATGGACGCCACCAGCTTTTTAATCGAACGAAGCGATTAAAACAAGAAACAAAAGGTGGAAAGCTGGAAACACCTTGTAAAATAATTGAAGTTAAATTAAACAAAATAAATAAAATGAATGTACTTATTCCCGAACACGTTTATCCAATTCAATAATTATTGAATAATCAATACAAAGAATGAAATAATTATTTATTGAATTATTTGAAATAACATAAATTGAATATTTCAAAAATTAACGAAAAGAATACCAATTGTAGTTAACACGCCAAATCCAAATCTTACACACGCTATAGATAAGACGGAGGAACTTATCTTAAAGGGCTGAGGATATATGCAGCTCCTAGCGCGATGGCGGCAGTGGCGGTAATCTCTTCGGCAGACTGTAGACCTCGTGCACGGGACAGGAACGAAGTGGAACGGAAGATGCCTTCAGAGGTGAAACTTGCCTTGAGAATGTAACTTGTCTTAAACTTGCCTTAAAGTTTCCTTAAAAATATAACTTGCCGTAAACTTCCCGGCTGCAGAGCAACCAGACAATAGAAATTGTTCACCAAAAATTAAATAAAATATAAATGACTGTTGCCTTCTATGTGGCAGTTAGAGCCGTTAGAGGAAAAGAACGAGTCCACTCGAAAATTGAAATTTCGAACATCGAGAGACATAAATGGAAGGGGAATTTGATAAAATGTTTTATTTCGGAGTGGCTAATGCGACAATGAAACGGCATGATTAGAAATTTAGTAGAAATTTGGGAGGAAGTGACTAATGAGCCAAAAAATTCACTAAATGAAATAGTTTTTTAGACGAAAAACGTAACAGCTGAACAGCATATTACAAATGGCTCCACGATCGATCGTTTCCAACTGGAAATTATTTCTTGCCCTTGTGACACTATTAAAGTTTTTATTTATGTTTGCGAATACACTAAGTTTAGCAAATTTATGCGGTTTGTCAAAATTTGTATTTAAGAAAATTACGAATAGAAACGAGGTGTTTCCTTTAATACAGCGGGTTTAACAATGATAAAACCAGTCTCTTATCAAAAGAAGGTACTTAATGGTTTTTAAACTGGTATAGCATTTTATACGAAATTAAGCCATGAGCGGCTCGTCGAATTTAATGAAATAAGAGGGCGGCGCGAACAGTGGCTATTTATTAAGTCCGAAAATGATTGGGTCTTAGTTAACTTAGATATTCTACATGCAGCTTTTGCTTCGTAGTCCACTCTTTCATTTCCATCTATCCCGCAGTGTCCTTTCACCCAGATAAGATGAATTTTCTTCCCACTATTTTTCAAGTCATATAGCAACCGCTTAATTTCAAAAATAAGATGTTGCCTGAAACATTTTGATGGAGAACTCTCTATTGCTTGGGCTTAATAAATGAAAAAAGTGTTTATGGTCATGAAAATCCTTTCGATACTGACACAATTTATAAGAATATGGTACAAAGCCATTCAGAAAAAGTTGAAGAAGATGTAGCATATAAGTTGCAAAATGAAGATAATCATTAAGAAGCAACAGCAAATATGAGCAGACATTAAATGTGGTATAACATCACTAGTGAAGACATTAATGTAGGTTTTTTATCGTTGTCTAGGGGTCATCTTAACTTCTTCAAACGAAGAGTACATAAAAGAAACACTTTATTATCGGTCTCTTGATAAACAGGTTCACAATGTACGATATAACAGTTAGAAAATATGAGTTTGGTAGGAAAAGTATCAATAAGCGTATTAAACACGTGGACCGTCTGTCACTGTGCTATCTTCGTCGTCTTACGTCTAGTTGTCGACCTCGAATCGAATACTGAATGCGCGCTCGCCAATCGATATTTTCGATATGCAACTCGGGAGCGGTGTCGTGCCTTTCCGTGTCTCGAACACGCGAGTCATATGGACCCATAACTATGAAACTGCTTACTAGACATTTCCCACGGAAATGTCTAGTAAGCAGTTTCATAGTTATGGGTCCATATGA
>CAJUYH010007112.1:0-18343 GCA_910591685.1 Galerucella tenella
TTTTTTTCTGTTTATACCGTGTACGAATCAACATTGTTGCCGATACCAGTTGGCCAACACCTTGTATCGAGTTACCCAATTTAATAATCGCGTTAACCAAAATATCCGATGTTCCGTTATGGGATGTGTTTAAATAATAAATATCATACTTATATACGCCGTCGATAGACTCACCGACCGAATACACCGCCTCGGGATATTGACACATGGTATTTTTCTGGTACGCAACTTTCATACCAACAAACTAACTAACCTCAAAAATTTATTTATGATTTGAACCGTACAACATGGTAACATAAACAAAATTGTTAATGGTTTTAAAAGCTGTTGGTACACGGTGACACAAATTTAATATTCTAGAACAGAGTTCCTGACAAAAATAACGTAATAGAGCGAAATGTATATGTATTTTGGGGTGACTTTCACTGAGACCTAAAAGATCTATTGTTCTCCCTTACTTCTACTTAGTTTCTGAGGAGAGTCTCAGAAACTAGTAGCTCCTTTAATCCTATTTCCCGGAGTAATTTTAGGATATCTGCAGGCTTCAACTTAGGTATATGATCCTCTTCTATCCAGTAATCTCCCAGGTGCTGTGCCCTAGGATTCTGAAGTGCTGTTAGAAAGTATGTGGATGAAGGTTTCTTCTTTCATGCCACAAAATCTACATTCTCCTTCCTCCACTATTTTGAGCTTTTTCAGGTGCCCATTCAAACCACAATAGACAATGTTCCATTAGGATCTCTGTTGAAACTCTGAGCGCAGTTTTACTTTGACTTTGAATTATGCATTCATTTGATCTCAACATGTTGTAATCACCTAGAAGAATCTTTGATTCTATCTCTATGCCCTACTAGATCTTACCAAAGGTCAGATCTTCTCTTTTTCTTGGCTTTACCTATTTTTTCTAATATTAAATTGGAGCTGATTCCGCAAAAGGGTTCCGGCCCACAAAAGGGTATTTCAGTCCCCCTCTTTGCTAGTTCATCTGCTATTTCATTTCCTTCTATTCTATATTGTTCTCACTTATTTTATTAACTATGCATCTTTACTAGGTTACCTTATTGTTTGTTTATAATAATATTGTATTCATGTTTTTTTTTTCTCTTTACATGTATAACTACTTATTTTCAGGTCACTCTCCTTATTCATGTAATGTATGTACGAAGGAACAATAAACCTATTACTATTACTATTAATACTGTTCTCACCTAGTTCATTGCGTTTGTCTAGGCATTCCCACACAAATTTGGAACTGATTAAACAAGATCTCAGTGCTTTAATAGCCGCTTGAATATCGGACATTTTGCCTTCTGTATCCTTTATCAATATTAAACTGGGCGCACTTTCCTATGACGTGAATTTCCGCTAGAAAGATACTTGGGGTTTTTCCCAAACTTTTAGAGTGTTTGGTTCCTGGCCCGAACACTCCTACCCCAGTTCCCTCTATTGCTTTTGAGCCGTCTGTGTACCATTGAATGGCATTCTTTCGTTACGGAATTGAGCAACAAGAAGGAATGGGATCCAAATACCATTACCAGACTTGGAGGAATGCCATTCAATGGAACACAGACGGCTCAAAAGCAATAGAAGGAACTGGAATAGGAGTGTTCGGGCCAGGAACCAAACACTCTGAAATCTTGGGAAAAACCCCAAGTATCTTTCAAGCGGAAATCCACGCCATAAGAAAGTGCGCCCAGTTCAATATTGATAGAGGATACAGAAGACAAAGGACTATCATAATGTCGAATAGTCAAGCAGCCATTAAGGCACTGAGCTCTTGTGTAATCAGTTCCAAAATGGTGTGGTAATGCCTAGACAAACTCAATGAACTAGGCGAGAACAACATAGACACCTTACTATGGATTCCAGGACACACTGGAATAGAAGGAAATGAAATGGCAGATGAACTAGCAAAGAGGGGGACTGAAATACCTTTTTGGGGGCCTGAACCCTTTTGCGGAATCAGCCCCAATGTAATATTGGAAGAAATAAGTAAAGGCGAGAAAAAGAGATGATCTGACCATTGGAAAGATCTAGTAGGGCTTATACAATCAAAGACTCTTCTGGGTGACTACAACCTGTTGAGATCAAAAGAATGCATAAGTCGAAGTAAAACTGCACTTAGAGTTTTAACAGGGATCCTAACGGGACATTGTCGCCTGAATGGGCCCCTGAAAAAGCTCAAAATAGTGGAGGAAGAAAAATGCAGATTTTGTGGAATGGAAGAAGAAACCTCCATCCACATACTTTCCAACTGCACAGCACTTCAGAATCCTAGAGCACAGCTCCTGGAAGATTACTGGATAGAAGAGGAACATTTGCCCAAGTTGAAGCCTGTAGACATCCTAAAATTCCTCCGGGAAATAGGACTACAGGAACTACTAGTTTCTGAGACTCTCCTCAGAAACTAAGTAGAAGTAAGGGAGAACAATAGATCTTTTAGGTCTCAGTGAATGTCACCCCAAAATACAAACATATACATATAAAAGAGCGAAATACAAGATAGACCTTTTTCTACAGTGTCATCTCCAATGTATGCTTATTTATTAAGGATCTTCTGTATGTTCTTTGTGGTGTACCTATTAATTATATTAATTTATTCATTATTTTGGAAAATCAAAACACAATATTTTTTAAATTTACATTTCGGTAGCGTTCCACATTTTGTACTGCATCGGCTGCTAGGCAAGTTGCTAAGCAACAAATGCGAAATGGAATATTTCGTGTTAGGTTTAGGTTCACTCTAAAATCACAACGACTACGGCTTGTCAAATTTTGACGTCCAGCGACAAATTGATGAAATGTCAGCAGATCGTTTCTGTCAAAGTTTTAGTAGGTAACGAGTAATTTTATAGTTGTTTTCTACAAATACATATTTATAGACTTCTATTTCTGTGCACCTATTAGAAATAGCAATAAAAAAAATTTACATATTTCTTCAATTCATATTTCAAATCTGATAGAAAGCCCATTAGCGGAGAATTCGGAGTAATGAAATATTATCAGTTTATTTCTCTCAAAGTTTTTGCAATGTATGCATGTATTAAACGTGAACGATATGTTGTCATAGAAAAAGTATAGTATGCATCTCGCAACAAAATGGCCATTGTGCACTCGTATGAATTGCAGCCTTCGGCTCGTGCTGCAAATTTCATCCTCGTGCAAAATTGGCATCATTTTGTGCTCATTGCATAATATACTATTTTGATACGTAAAAGTCATCAAAAATGCACATTTTAATTATTTTTTCAATCAAATTCTCGTAACAATTGAATATCAAAAGTTTTCACTGGACTATAATATAAGTAAATTCAGATTACCTCATATGGTCGTGCAATGGTACTTGTATGTTTATTTTTTTTTATCAAAGAGTCTACTTGTCAACTTTTGTATCAACTTAATTGCATGATAGATGTCACTTTCTAACGTTGATATCAAAGAGCACATAAATCTATTCTTGAATAAAAGGGAAAATGTGTTTCTTCGGATACGGGATAATAAAGACGTGTATGTTATTTTTTAATAAAAACAAATCATAAAAAAGTTTAAAAAATGTTTAGTTTTGCAGATCGTGTTGCAAAGAGGTCCTACCATGTTATCTCTCATTTTAGTGTACGGCCATTGATCTTCACAGATTCTTTTCTGGTTCTGGTCCGATCGAAACACGTGCGTCTCCCTCCCTTGCAAGAGAGTCTGCCTTCTCGTTTCCTTCCATGCCAGAATGGTCAGGGATCCAGATCAGCAATACTTTATTGAGTTCTCCTATTGAGGAGAGTCTTTTTTGGCAGTCTAAAACCAATTTTCTACATTTCACGGTAGTGCTAAGTGCTTTCAAAGCCGCTTGGCTTATTGTTCTATGTATGACATTGCTCAAATGCCTTAAGAGCAACGAAAAAGTAAATTAAATAGTAAAACTATGCTTGTCAATGGCATTCGATGAAACCAGAGCCCTTCGACGGTGTTGAAATGACTAGAGAAAAGTTGATAGCCCCCAAATCCTAGGAATGTTCGACAAACTCGTTATGACAAAGACAAGCGAAACAGTTAATAATAGAACACTTGTATTTTGGTGGCAGGCTTAATGAGTAAAAACAGGAAATAATGTCAACACTTTTACAAGTCTATTAGCTGGGCACTGTCTCAATAGGCACTTGAAGATGATGGGATGGATAAACAAAACTATGTGCTGATTCTGACAATTGGTAGAAGAAGCGACACAACACATTATAGGTCAGTGCGATATCCTGGCAAAAGTAAGGTTCTCTGCAAAAGGTTACGAACAGTCTCAAAGCTGCAGGACATTATTAAGAGAGTCGGCGCAGGAAGTAATCTAGATCACAATAGATCTGAAAATATCACAGTGGAATAACATCTACTCTCACCAATAGTTTCTTTTTCCATTCCACAGAATATACATTCTTATTCCTCCACTATATTCAGGCGCCAATGTCCCGTTAGGATCCCTGTTAAAACTCTGCAATTTTACTTTGACTTATGCGTTCATTTGATCTCAACAGGTTGTTGTCACCCAGAAGAATCTTTGATTGATCATCTAAAGGCCCATCCCCAATCAATTTAGTGGCGAAGTGGCACTTCGGCGCGCGTGCTGGGACAATGACGTTTAAACGTAAGTATCCTCAATTCAATTTCGTGCTGAAATGCGCGCCGATTTGGAAGTGCAAGCTTGCAAGCTGTAAGCTTTTTCGGTGCGTTCCGAATTGTGTCATGCGGATTTTATCATGGAGAAAATAATTTACGTAACCTAACCCTATTTTATTCTATTATTTTTGTAAACAAACATACATTATTTTCTTATTTCGTTATTATATTAATTTGTTGTTGAAGATTTCAACAAATTAAAGTGTTTTATTTCATCGTTTAATTAGTTGTCTTTGATAAGTAGTTAGTACCCAAGTATGGAGCGGAATATTATTAGTATTAGAACTAAAGGAGAGCAATCATTTTTAAGCAATTTATTTCTTTTAAAGTTTGCTATAGGTACATTATAGCAAAAACTCAATTGATTGTATTTTTTTATCGACCTTTTCTTAATATTTTTTTTATAGGATTATTAACAGGTAAAACTGCACAATTTTTCAATTACCTCAATAATGCGGTAATAACAAAGAAAATGCGCATGTGCGCTGACTGAATTAGGGATGGGTATCCGTTTTGCAGCACGCGTGCTGAAGTGCCACTTCGCTAGCAGATTGATTGAGGATGTAGCTTTAGCCCTAGTAGATCTTTCAAATGGTTAGATATTCTCTTTTTTCGGATTTTCCTATTCCTAAGGTCCCCAAAAGGGTGTTTTATTTCCCGTATTACTGAAGGTGATTCTTGTATCCCCTATCTGCTTCTACAACCCACTATGGGTTTCAAATGTCTACTTTATATTAAAAACCGGTGCACGCGAATTCCCGTCAGGTTCCTTAATGACCAATATAATACACTTTAGTTCCCGTCCGACACTTAATCCCGCACTCGAATTGCCGTCCAGTTTATTTAATCTGTTCTGTTATCCGGAGTTTACCCTGGCGGGGTTAGGTTAAATTAGGTTAGGTGTCTTATTATTCCTGAAATAGTACAAATACCTTTACCATTTAATTTATTTTATATTACTTTAATATCCTTAATTTTGTGTTTAACTTGTTGCGCGAAATTCGGCTCCTAATTTTGGTGTTCTTACTCGTATTCAGGTAGAAAATGACCGCTTCGCGCACCTCATCCCTGCCCAAATAAACACCTTTTCAACAGGTCAGTTTTCACCCTGACGGGAACTCGATGACAGCTTAACGTACCCTAATTATGACACGGGTAGAGTGGTTATCCTGACGGGAATTCGTGTGCGTCCTTAAACACATGGCCAATTTGGTTTTCGATCGCGCATGTATAGTCTCCCAACTGAATTACTATTGAATTTCGATCCCTCGCCGGTCAGTATCGTACCTATAATTAGTTTTAATTATGGTAACAAATGGAAAATGATTTCTTTGTAATTTCTTTTCATATTTTATTCAGTATTATAGGTAGTAGTACAGTTCATTAAATTGTTAAATGATGATACACTTATTAAAAAATAAACTTCAATCAGTCTCTATCTGAATACAAAATTTCCCCATCTATCTGCTGCTATCGCCATTTAAATTTATAATCACTGAATTCACCTCTGTTTGAACATCTGTGAATGTTTCATTTTTCTAATATTTCCGCTCTATATCTACTACATGTCGGCAAGGCTTTTGCCATTATTCGGAAGTGATTTGATCAAACTTGTGCTCTGCCAGTTTCCTCACATCTTCCAACTGGAAAGTTATATTTCTTTGGGACACATTGTTTTTGACAGTTGTCCAAATAATGGATTCAAATCCGGATGGTAAGGTGGAAGTCGCAAAACGTTATGTCCGTTGTCAGATAATGTCAAACGCCAACTGAATTGGAGGACAACTAATGATAAGCCTCTATACAGAGCATGTATATGTCTTGCTAAAGCTGTAGTGGGATGTAACATTGAAAATGAGTTTGTTTTCATGGGGACGGGCCCGCCATCTCGTTTGGCGCTTGCCATACAATATCTTTACTAACTATCGGTTCTTTAAAAAAAAGTAAAAAAATTAATTGTAGAGGGATCTTATTACGGTAATACCGAATTTCTCTATGATAGTACCATCTAATTTCATGTGTTTGTTTGTGATTACATTTATTGACATTTGTATGTCTTTAAGGATGAATAAAATTGACTTACTTAATTTTCTCATAAAATCTACAATTAAAATGTTCCTCTCATATTATTATAGATATCTTTAATATATTATGCTCGCCATGTAAGATGAACAACTGTGCTTGGAGGTTTATTTAACGATTTCTTAAAAACGATCGACAGTGAATATATTTATTATCTCTTCTAATTAGCACGCCAACAAGAAAAATGTATTGCCCGTCGCATTGGCGTACACCCGAATCGGATATGTTCGAAATGGATACGCCCAAGGTTTATTTATTGGTCTAAACAACAAGTTTAATTAAAATCATTAAGTTTTTAAGATTGTAGGCTGTTAACGAAATGTTCAGAAAGTTTTGAGAACTTGAAACAAACCAAATTTATTATCGAAAGTTTGTTTTTGCATTAATGATCAATAGAAATAAGTTTATTTTAATATCTTGACCGTGTTCATCGTCCTATAGTGCCGACATACTTAGATAATAACATAATAAGCAATTAAAAAGATTTTTTGGAATAAAAACTTCTTTAGCCGCTATTTTTGGTAGTGGAAAAACTACTACGATTTCGGACCGCTCTGGTAACACCGTTTGGTTTCTCAAATACAAACCAATCGACTTAGTTTCAAAAAAACGTCAGGCTAACTTTGGTACCCTTTTTGGTATGTCAAATCACATACCGAGATCGGCGGTTACTTAAATTTTTAGCTTTATACCCTTGTCTAAAAAGTTGTTAAACCTAATTGAATGTTTGGTCAATATTCTAAAATTCTTCAAGTTATGTCTGTTTTTTTGTCTAGTAATCAGTGGCGGATTTACCACTAGGCAACCGCCTAGGGCTGCAAGGCAAGACCATTTTTGTGGATCGTATTTTGAGGAACAACTCTTCAAAACATTTTTTAATTTAGTCAATAGTTAGGTTTTACAGTGCAATTAGTGCAAATCATTAATATAATACAATTTTTTTTCTCCAATTTCTGTACATTCTCTCTTATAACAAAAGCTGTAGAACTGTAGATAATATAATTTGCAATAAAAAATTTGCTAAATTCTTCTTATGAGACCAATAGTTTACGAGATAAACCGTAAAAACCGTTTCAACCCCTCTAAATTGAAAAGAATGACTTTTTCACTTCTAAGAGTAAGAGTTGTTGACTTTTCACACACATAGAGTGAAAAAGCCGCTTTTTCCGTTTTTCACTTCACATATCAAAATAATCTAAATATTAATCTTAAAGTAGTTAACTTATTAACTGGATAGGCTACAAACTTGTGATTTTAAAACATCCATGAAATAATTATTTCAAAGAAAGTCAACCGGAAATTAATTTTTCTACGACAGTGCGTTTTAACCCATTTTCCTGCACGCATTTTAGTTTTGAAAGTGTCTGAACAAAAAATTTTGCAAATTTTGACCTTATTAGATACTTTTTTACCTCGGAAGTTATAACTATTGCTACATTAACAGGTAAATAAATATTTACGGAATATATTAAATAAAATTCTTTCATCTACAAATGACTTGAAAGCGTTGCCGTCACCTTCATCGTCATCTTTATGTGACCTGCCATCGACGTCACCTACTTACCAGTTTACACCATATAACACCACTGGAGCGGCAATTTTAAGTAATTTACAGAATGAAACAAATTGTGTTCTTAATAATAATGTTTATATTAATTAGTAGTTTTTAGTTTAAGTTTTGTATATGCATGTGTGTTGAAATAAAATAATTTTTGAAAATTGGGTTCTTTTTTTTTGGTTGGACTCATGTCATTCAGCCAGTCGCATCAGGAAAAATTTATATAAACAAAAAGAAAAATATAAATCTCATTCACGCCTACATACTAGAAGAAACAAAAGTCGTAAAAACCTAATGATACAACAGGGATATAACAGGGTCACATGCTTCTTGTCTAGGGGCCCTTCAAGACATTTTAATATGTCACAAACAAAAATAAGGCCACGGAAAGCTAGGAATAACAACATATGGGTTAAACAGAGGTAACAAGTCTGGTTCACACATTCACAAACGTACCTTTGATTTATGTATAAATTTCAGCAGACCATCATAGACTTCCATTTTATTTAAGGATAAAAGATGACAGATATTGAAGGGTTGGTATACTTTTTTGTATATACGGTCGTAGAAAAAATAATGTTCCTAACTCATGCGTAAAGTGTCTTCCCCGCCCTTGACCGCTTGCCCGAACTCCGCTCCGCGTCGTTCGGGTTAAGTGCAGTCGCGTGCGGGAAAGTATCACTTTCCGCACTTGTTAGGAAAATAACTATTTCCTGTTGGTTTTTGAGGTTTAATTTGTTTCAAAATATTCCTCAGAAAACCTAAAAACTTGCCATTTTCAGATAAATTTTAGAAAATACATCCCGGTTGTAGGGGCCGCTCGAAAAGCCTTGCCTAGGGCTTCCAATGTCTTGAATCCGCCACTGCTAGTAATAACGGAATGGACTACATAAATGTAATTTTCATCAATCAACTGTATGGTTCATTCAATAGCCTTTTTGGTGTGCGTAATCGTTTGTGACGTATATCCAGGTTTTGGGTATGTCGTTTATTTTATTTGCTATTTTGACATATAGCCAACCTCAAATTTGATGAATAAAATTATCTGCAGGATCGTATTCAGCCAAATTCGAAAAGGCTATGAAATTAATATTACCAGCTTCTTTTTCTAACTGAAAATACTTGAAAACCTTCAAAATTCTGATGTTTTTCCGTGTATCTAGGAATATTTTTGTATTATTTAAATAAATATAACAATAATATTGATATTCACTTTTCGTAAATAATAATTAACCGTAAACAACAAAGTACAGACCTAACGAGAACTGTCAGTGGGACATTGGAAAAAGACGTAAGACACATTGCCGCTACGAAAGGTACGTCTTACGTCTGCATCCTATTTTGGATGATGTAATTTCTCCCGATTGATAGGTCGCGCTTACGCGTATTCTAAACATCAACTAATCAAATTTTTCAAGTCACAGATCAAGGTTTACGTTTATAATAGATTCAAACGGTTCATTATTTTAATATTTTGATTAGGATTAACCACAGACCTGCCCATTTTCCATTTCTTCCAACGTAATATGTTGGAAGGGCATTAACAATTATTGATGACGCACACCAAAAAGGTTTTTATATGAACTCCAACCAAAGCGGGCCAAAATCGTTTTATGTTTTCTTTTCACTGACATGTGACGTGCTGCGCCTTGGCTATGTCATAGGCGTACGATGAAATTTTTTTAAGGGATCGATTTATTTGTTAAAATGTACATATCATGGGCGCATAAAAAAATGTTATGAGGGGTTGATATATTTTTTTCCTACGACCACATAGGAAAGTGACATATATCGCACTGACTAGTTCTATGGAAAGTGACCTTTATTCATACGCGTACGGAAAAAAATCTTATCCGTACGTGTGCGGATAAAAAAGCTGTCAAATTGAATGTTGAAATGCTAGTCTTTTTACTCCGCAAATTAATATGTATATGTGAAATGCTTATTTCCTAAGTTGATTTGTCCATATAATAATATAATATAATCTATTTATTTCATTTAAAATTAAAAAAAAAAAATACCGAGCCCGGACTCGAACCACCCTACTGCTTGTCAAAAATCGAGCCCACGGATGCCTAGACCGCTCGGCCATCCCACTGTTGTAGCTTATGGTTCTTGTCCAAGATACTAATAAGCGCTAAGGAAATATACACAACAGTTTATTTATTCTCCAAAATAAAATGTGTTTATATCGACATTTATTGGACTTTCATGTTATTAAAACAATAAATATCCGTTTTCAATTATTTGAACAATGAATCCTTAAAATAGCTAGTTAATACTTTCAATCTCCTACAGGTAGGCAACAAGTTAAATATTAATTCTAACTTTTTTATAAAGGTACTTTTTTCCATTGCATAAAAATCACAATTTTCTGGGCCAATTTCAAAGGTAAGTAATCAAAACCATATAAAGTATTTACAAATACACATATGTAAAACCTCTCACATCTACATAAAAAAGCAAGATTATACATGCCTAATTTGGTAAAAGTATATCGCGTGGTCGTAGGAAAAATAGTGTACATAACTTGTGCGAAAGTGATTTTTCACACTCGTGGGATTGTCTCACTCGGCTGCGCTCGTGAGACAATACTTCCCACTCGTGTGAAAAATGTCACTTTCCGCACACGTTACGTAATATACTATTCAATTTCTACATCATAGGCGTGAAAAATATGGAGCTTAAATATGAATTGTTTTGAAATTTCATCATTTCTAGGATTACTAGAAGATTGGTGTGTGATTCCTGGCCTGTACACTCCTATCTCAGTCCATTTTAACGCTTTAGAGCAGACTGTATCGAATTTCTTTGGAAAGTTATACTTTACCATGTGTCATGAATTGTTAGTATGCCAAACTATTGTACGTTTACAAAAGGTCATAATCAGTTTTGTTACTAGATTTAGATTAATCAATTACGTTGTTAATAAATTATTAAAGTAGATATTAATTTAAAAATAACTTACGTGTTCGTCCACAGAATAATTCAATTCTCCATCGTCATATAAGACAAACCATCGACGTTGCCACCTCTGTAACAAAATAAGAACTGTAAGAATAACATAATTTTACAGTAGTTACTGACTTGGTGAAGAACGGAGTTTTAGGCATGGGCACTGATTATAAAGAGGACAGATACGAATCCCGGTAAAACATCAAACGATTTTCAGCTCCGTCGTCAATGACCTTGGACCTTTAGCTCGGTATGGCTGCGATGTTGCCAGTTTAAAATATTTTCTGAATTTCTTACCAAATTGCAATGTTGACTCGGGGATAATAACAATTTCTAGTGCCGGATCTAGTTTTTTTGGAAGTTTCCACTAAATCTTTAAAACTGCGCCATGAATTGAAACAATAATCATAATCGAATATATATATATATATGTATTTATTAAATACCTATATGTACATTCCTATGATTTGTTATAAATAGTCATTATTCTTGGGAGATTAATAATTAATTAAAACATTTTTAGATAACACAAATAATTACAAAAATCAACCAAATTTTAAAGTACAAATAATTCTTAATTTATTTATTATCAAAGGGAATACAATATACACCCAAGCAAGAGAGAATTTTGATAATAATTTGTAGCACCAAAGTTAATATCAAAAACTTTAATATTTCTTTTATCATAGGCCGGGATATTAAATTATATCCTCTCATCCCTTGGAAATCGTGGGCACTTTATTTTTCTTTCCAAATAAAATTTATTTTGACATACTCTGTATGAACAATACACTCCGCCGTGATGTTTATTCATTTTATA
Source organism: Galerucella tenella (assembly GCA_910591685.1). Lineage (NCBI taxonomy): Eukaryota > Metazoa > Arthropoda > Insecta > Coleoptera > Chrysomelidae > Galerucella > Galerucella tenella. Next base: position 12,075 of record CAJUYH010007112.1, read on the forward strand.
AGAATAATAATCTATACCACTATATTTTTATAGTTAATATTACCACAACACACAATCGATTAGTCAAATAACACAATTAATATCGCCGATTGAACACTTTCAAACAATGAAGCAAACAAAAATGGCGTTATGAATTTTGAGCACAGATTACAAGTAGTGATTTTGAGCATGTTTTGACGTTTTGATTATGTTAGGTTAGGTTAGCCGCCACCGTTATTGTGCATGGTTGCCAAGGATGTGGTTTGTGAAAAAAAAGTATATATTTATGGTATTATTTTTATACATTATAATCTTTTTAATTGTATATTTCTTTTAATGTTAATAAAATTGATTTAAAACAAGTATTTATCGGATATTTGTATCTGTATAACTATCACACTTAAAAAAAATGCTCAAAAAATATTTGACCTATGATCGTAAATTGAAGGAAATATTATGCAAATTGTCAACCCTGTAGACAAATTTCGCGAACCAGCCCGAACGGAGTCGACATAAGACGATTGGCATTTAAAAGGGTATGTCCACCCATCTCTCTCTCTTTTTACTGTGCTCTGTCAAGCTTTCGTATCTGTTCTCTTTATAATCTACATGGCATGGGTTCGAATCCCATTTGCGGTGAAAATTTTTATCTAATATAATGTGTCTTCTGTATGCATAATCTTCAATATGTGCCATGTGACCTTTCCATTATCCACACCTATTATTCACTGGTGAATAATGTACGCCATTATACTTGGAGAAGCACAGGTAGATTAGAGAAAAGTATCAAACAGTCGTGGACAATGTAATAGTCAATCGCATCGTACAGTGATAGAAATGGCTCGTTTGAAATTAAACAAATCACTAAATTCACTAATATCACTTAATTCATGTGGCATATATCGCGTGAATTGTCCTTTCACATGAATGAATACTTTCTCTCAATTTAGGTAATGTATACCCAGTATATGTTTATACTTACATTTTTTATTAGAATAAGTATATATTGAAAAGTACAACCAATTATTAAGTAAATATTAGTAATAATTTGGTAGAACGTTGGAAAAATATGTATAGAATACTACAACATCAAGTGTTACAAGATATACAAGAAACAGAAGAAGCTGTCCAACAAAGACAAAATTTTCTGGGAGAGTCCATTCAATACCTCAATTGAAGCTTTGTTTATAAAACACTTCAGATTAACGAAATAACTAGCGAGCAAATTATTTGCTGGATAATTTTTTTAGTCGCCCCGTCAAGAACTTGAGCGATATCTAAGAAATCAAACATAAATCCATATTAGCATACCCTTTTTTGAAGCATTAGAGCGCTTTCAGACGAGACACTTTGTGTCCGGCACAAGTGTCTGAAAATAATCGCGCGGCTAAAAATACATTAATATAAATAGACGCATTCATACGAGACACAGATAAGGAATACGTGTCCGGCTACTGAATTGAAGTGTCTCTCCCCCTCTAGTGTCCAGACACTGTGTCTGTGTACGGGCAACTCGTAATACATGAACTTCAATTAGTACGTTCAAATGGGACACGCGTTTCCAAGTGTTTACTCCAATTGTTGGATGACCAATGAATATTTAAAAATATATTTGTGTTGAATTGAATCAGATACACGTGTACGACTAGTGTCTCGTGTGAAAGATTCTTTTTTACGGGACACTTTTAGTGTCTTGAAGCTTGATTCTAGTGGCCGGACACAAAGCGTCTCGTCTAAAAGCGCTCTTAGACACAGTGTCTGAACACTAGTGGGGCAGAGACACTTCAAATCAGTGGCCGGACACGTATTCCTTATCTGTGTCTCGTGTGGATACGTCTATATATATTAATGTATTTTCAGCCGCGCGATTCTTTTCAGACACTAGTGGCCGACCACTAAGTGTCTCGTCTGAAAGCGCTCGTATAGTATATTCTTTCATTTAGGGTATTGATTTCTCAAAGCTTTTTTGCCACTGGAAGTTACCAAAACTAGTATTGGTGGCAATATTCAATGTGCGGGGATGAGTCAGCCAGGCCAGTGTTCTTAAAAGAAAGGGATAACGGCAATTTCACGATACTAGTTCTAATCGATTTTTCGAAGTATTATTGTCTATTTTAAAATCTGTTGGCTTGTCAAATAATGCGTTCAAATTATTTCATAGCTATTTCCAAAACAGACTACAACAAGTTAAACTTAATAATACATATTCAAGTTTTGTAAACGTATCACAAGGCGTGCCACAAGGTTCAATACTGGGACCTCTTTTATTCAATCTATACACTGCTAGTATTGGGAGAGTTTTGAAGTGGTGTAAAATTCATCTCTATGCGGACGATACACAGATATATATATCTTTTAAATCTGATATGTACCTCGATGTAATAAATAAAGTGAACGAAGACATTGCTAATATTATTAACTGGTCACACGAACATGCATTGAATATTAATCCTAGGAAAACATCTTTTTTGATATTTGGACCTAAGACACATCTTTCTGATTTGACAGCGCGCATAACATTGAAAATTGAAGGTGAATCCATTAAACCATCGAATACCGCAAAAAATCTAGGATTAATATTGGATCCTAAATTGAAATATGATAAACATATCAACATTTGCATTAAAAATGCCTACTCCAATATTAAAAAAAAATTTCAAAGTCGACAGTATCTGTCATTCAATGCAAAAAAAGTTATGTGTGATGCGCTTGTACTAGCTAAATTTGACTACGGTGATGTTATTTATGGGCCTTGCTTAAATGTAGCTACCGCTAGGAGAATTCAAGTAGTGCAAAACTGTTGCTTGAGGCTGGTCTGTGGTATCAGAAGACGTCAGAGAATTTCCCACAAACTCAATACAGTCAAATGGCTCAGTATGGCCAAGAGACGATATCTTCATTCGGCTTGCTTATTCCATAGAATTATTAAAACTGGACAACCATCATATTTATTGAACAAAGTTTCCTTTCTTTCAAATATTCATAACCGTAATACCCGTTTCAACTATAGATTAATTTGAATATCTTTATAGCTGATTAATTGTCCCTCGTCATCGAACTGAACAGTACAAAACTTCTTTTACATATCAAATTGCAAAAATTTACAACGAACTGCCTGAACTTGTCAAACAAAAAAAATCGATTGAATCATTCAAAATTGCTCTGAAATCAGTTTTGTTTCGCGACCAACGTATGAACATTGGTATGTAGTATTTATTTTGTGTATTTCTATGATATGATGTAGCTTTTCTTTGTTTTATTGTTATTGTTTATTATTATTAATATTATCAGTATTGTTATTGTCGTTTGAATTGTGTTACATATTATTATTATTATCATTTTTATTTGTATCGAATTTTGTTAGAACTATGTTATAATATCTTTATTCTTTGAATCACTCAACGCCTAAGATGAAAAACAGAGACTGCCGTATCAATTTGGTGTGGTAGTCACCTGATCTTCGATGCGTTTTTTTTTCTCTCGCTCTTACTCTTTTTTACTTTTACTATCTTATTGTAAATGTTATGATGAGGAAAAAAATAAAAGACCTTTATTATTATTATTATTATTATTATTAACAGAAGCATTAATGAAAATGTAACACATATTTTATTATTTATATTTTTGAAGTAAAACTGTCAAGAAAGAAAGACAGCTGCGCAGTGCCAACGTAAATCGCTCTCATCTGATTTGCTGGAACTATATATATCACCTACATACGTCTTTATTTTGTTCTTAAGAATGGCCAATTTGGTTCAAGTGTGAATTTAACAAGATGTATCGTTTAAATAACGGATAAATTCACTAATTTTCAAGAATTGGCACCCTGAAGAATTCCAACATTGCTTTTCGGAGACTCGGTAAAATCTAATATTAATCCGGTTTGATTAATCGCTCTCGAGTACTAAAATCTGCTTTGCTCGACTGACGTCTAGACTATTTTCAAAGAACATTTCAACGACATTTTATTAGAGTGTTGATCTCTTGTTGTTGTATGTGTGTGTATACGTGTAATTGTTTCTTCAAATATATGACAACAATTACGACTAATCGTAAAACGAAATTGAATTTTCGTTTAAGTTGACTGGTGCACAATATACTTCGAGACCGTAAATAACGCTGTAATGACAACCATAAAATTTTTTTCACATATGTGTCACTCCGATCTTGAGCTGTCTGTACCTTATAAACTACTTACGCAGAAGAGACATCTTTTGATATTTTCATATGAAAATGTTAAAAGGTTATAAGATTTTCTGCACACTACGTTAAATTATTCCTGGAGCCGAGCAATAAAATACAAAAGATAACACGAGAGCAGTATATAGGGCCGGAAGTGAAGCTTACCAGCTTGAGGGATACCAAACCCGAAAGCTGTAAGGGAACCGTACCTATAGGCTATTTTTTGGAAGAACGCTTTTTTTTCTAATTTACAACATTGTTATCATAGAAGTAGGATATATACAAAATAAATTGCAATTTACTAATCAAACTCTACATAATCACGAAGTCCATATGAATATCTAAAGTCGCGTCCACATTATGTCGAATGGTGTCGATCGACAAATCTCATTCGACATGTTCGACTTTCAACTCGTCCACATCGTCAGTATATATGTGGACGTGTTGACCGACATACATCGCCGACATCAAAACTGAAAATACTTTGAATTCGTTTTGCGTCATTACAATTTTCAATTATGTGTGATGAAGAAGATGCTGTAGTGGCGCGCTTTCTGTTTGTCAATTCCAAAAGAAACTGCAATTTCAGTAAGTCCATCACGTCTTTTGTTTTTATTTTTATACTGTTTATCACGAGGGTTCCACAATACAGGACAATCACGATACATTTCAATGAAAGTTAGCGTTTGCTCCTCATTTCAATCCATATTGAGATACTACACAGCGCACAAAACGAACCAAAATGACTACGTTTAGGAAATGTTGAACAACATGCTTCGACACCTCCAAACTAGCCATGTCGATTCTACTTCCTTTTATCCGTACCGACTTGGTCCGGGTTTGCATTCGATTCGACCAGACATGGATCGACAATGTCGGGCGACCGTCCACACTGGATCGACTTTGTCGATCGACACCATTCGACATAATGTGGACGCGTCTTAAGAAATGCCAAGGTCAGCTGCTACTTCCGCTCCAAGTAGTTTCATACGAAGTGAAGCTCCGTTGATTTCCAATAACATAGATCAATAAGTACATCACCAACAAAGTAAAATGCCTTTTATTTTTAATATGCATTTATTTAAAGTTAAATTGATTTGTTTATTTTGCTAAATGGTTTTACGTTATTTTTAAATTTTGAATAAAGTTTTTGCAAAAGTTCCAAATTTTCACTTATAAAAGGCACTAGGGTCGTATCCGCTTTGTGGGGTGGATCAATCCCCTTTATTTTATTATTTTCTCGCTTATTTTTTTCCATCGAATTATATCCCTTGTTTTTTCTAACGATTCTTATCCCTCGTTTATTCCTTCCATCTAACGATTCCTATCCTTCTCAAGTCCTCCTCCACTTCCTTCAGCCACTTAGATCTGGGTCTTCCTTGCCTTCTCCTACCCCCTGGTTCCCACTGTAGCATTGAGCAAGCGATTGCGCGCTCTCCTTCTCTCCCAGCCATTTTATTCTTTGTCTCTTTATTCACTTTACTATATCTTCCCCGTTCATTACTCTCATTATTTCATTATTCATACGTTGCCAATATTCATTGTCTTCAGATTTTATTGTACCTAGAATTGTTCTCATTATTTTTCGTTCTACTATCCTCAACTCCTCTTCATCTCTTTTTATCATTGTCTCGTTTCTGCTCCATAAATTATCACACGTATTATTATTGTGTTGTATATGTTAAATTTGGTGTATCTTGTTAATAGTTTGCTTTTTAGTAGTTTCTTATTGGCATAGTATACCCTATTAGCAGCCATTATTTTTTAGTTTATTTCTGATCTTCGTTCCCCATTACTGCTGATCGTAACTCCCAGATATTTGAATTTTTCCATTTCCTCAAATTAATATTCCTCTATTTTTATTAAGTATTCTGTTTTCACACTGTTTGCCAACTCTCATTATTTTCGTTTTGTTTCTATTTATTTTTAATCCCATTTTTTCACCTTCTTTTGTCTAGTATCATTTGTTTCATGATATTCCTTCTTTTCGTTACTAACACTATGTCATCTGCATATGCGACTATCTGGCCCCCGCTCGTTCTTAAATTCCCCTTGTTAACATTTCTCAGAACATGCTCCAGGGCCAAATTAAATAGTGTTGTTGATAG
>CAJUYH010007113.1:0-18340 GCA_910591685.1 Galerucella tenella
TTTTTTTTTTTTATGAATATGAATATACTTGAGTTGTGTGAAATTTTATGCACATACTTGTCTCATGTTTGTATTTATATGTGTACGTCTTTACCACAATGCAATTCATTGTACACATAGCGTAATTAAATGAAATTTAATATTTTTATATCAATAAGAAAATATAATGCTAGCAATTGTTAACGAGAGCCATTTACTTCTGTCTAATTTATATAATATGCCTCTTTGTTGTTTATTCTTATTTTTTCATATTACATTTTATCACTCGTAAATGAATAATAAAGTGGATAACAATAATGTACGTACATACTTCTCGAGGCATTTATTATAGGCTCTATGGCTGAAGATCGACATGGACAAAGCGATAATCTGAGCGGACCACACGAAACAGCGAATTTTGGCTCATGGCCAATCTCATCTGGCAAATGATAGTTACATCTCCGTGCGACTTGAATTTATATAACTGTATTTCACGTCATTCTACCATAGCAGAAAACCAAAAGAACACACAGCACGTTGGTATGTATATATATATATATATATATAAGGGTGTGTGTGTATGTGTGTGTATATAATCTACGGAAGAACGAGTTTTGATTAGTAATGCAGAGCGTCCAAACAGGTGCAACATATCTTAAAACATCTAAACATAAATATATTGCAGTTAATATTACGAAAAAAGTTAATTAAAAAATAAAACACTGTGCGTGATGAATCCTACTAATGAATTGTCGAGGTTATATGTGTGTATATATAATTGAACACTATTATATAGATTTTCTATGGTTATATAAAATCATACACCAGACCATTGTATGAATAATTCATTGCTTGTGTCTTTTATGCTTCTGTAAAAAGTTGACAGTTTTATTTTAAAATAGCAACTCAATTATAAAAATGAATTTAATCAGATAAAAAGTATTGTTGCGTATACACCTCATTTATTTTATGCATGTTGTGCATATTTTTGTGAAGTTATATACAGCGAATGTTTTTCAGTCAATATCCTTATGTTGGAATATCAAAAGTCAATCATTTCAACCATTGTATGAACAATGAAAAGTGCAATACCTTTTTCAATGTATCTCTGTAGAATTTTTTCGTATTTATATCGTATTTTTCATAAATATACAAGAACGGTATTCATTGACATTGAATAAATATTAAATGTTAATGCAATATTCTGACACAGTGGATTAATAATTAAAAATTGTTGTTGCAAAAAAATAGGTGTTATTGTCTCAGCAATGACGCGCTACATCTTACAGTTTCGAAAAACAGAATGACATTCAAAATCATTTGTGTTAACTGATCGCTGTCAATTCAAGTGTTAAAATTAACACGAAAATATTCAACGCCAAGGCTATTTGGTGTTAGATACTCTTTACAATATATTATTCATATTTAACTATTTTTTCAATCCACAGAAAAAATAATTGCAGATAAAAATTCACCATTATACATGTCAGTAAATATTTTATACAATAGACGAATAAAAACAAAATAATAATGACGCTTTTATTCATAATATATATATATATATATATATAAAAATAGAATTAAGACAACAGATAAATACGTGAAGTAATAGTAGACAATAGTGAAATGAGTTTAGAGAACGTTTATGGTTCGTGTTATGAGTTCATAACATGTTCAACGCACGAAATACCATACACATATATACTCAATACGCGTATGAGGCATATAAGAGAGCACGAACAGCGACAAGCGACGTCCCACAACCTGAAAATTAATGACATACCTTCTATCATGCGAACAAAATAAAGTCAGCTGTGAGACCACTGATGTGTTTAAGAGTGCAGCTTATGGACAATGTTGTGTTTCAAAGCCACTACAGATACAGATGAACAGATAAACAAAAATATATGTATAAAAACTCGTGTATCGATTTATTTGTTATGGCGTCGTGGCAAAACACGAGAATGTCAATGATATGTATAATTTTGTGACGTCAAAATACATCATGAATCACATCAATATGCCCTATAAATAAAATAAAGATATTTCATTGTTTACAAGTCAAAAAATGAATGAATATATTGATTTCGTGTGATATTTTTAATATATTAAAGAGACAATTATTCATTTATACGTTTTCAAATGTACATGTGTTAGATTATTATCGTATTCACAGTTAGTTCCAGTCAATAATTCGTTTAGATACGTGTATAAATTCGTATAGCTTTTCCACGCGAATCGTATATTGAACCAATGGACATTTTCTTGCAATCTAAATAGTGACTGAGTCTATGAATCATGTATAATGGTGATGATTTAAGTCAAGTTGGGGCGGAGGAGATAGGCTGTCCAATTCGATCATTCGCTGCGTGGCTTCTGGTTACACGCAGTAGTCTTACACTTATATCTGTGGGAAGCTCCGCAATGAGAAGACGGTAAGCCTCGTGGTAGTGTTTATTTATGGCCACTGTGTCGTTAGGGTATACCTCGTGGACCGCCTTTGCACCAAGCTCCATATGCGCTTCGTCCACTTTATACCACCCACAAAATGAAGTTGTTCTTATATTGTCATATATGTGGTGTTTACTAATTATTTTATATATCCTAATTGCATATATTATCCCGTAGTATTATTTACTACGTTGTAAAATGTGACCATCTTGAAAATAAATAACAACTGCTAACTAGCAAAGTTTCCCATTTATATTTGGACGATAGACTCTAAAATTAGTATCTTATTATTCCGAGATATATCGTATATTAAATTGGATTTTGTCACAATTCATAAAATTTGATATAAATACAATGTAGTTTATAAATAAAAGGCCATCTTATATTGAAAATGCAATGGGTGGGTATATTCCATTATTAGGCAATACTAACTTCAACATCATCTTGTATTAATCAAAAGTAGTATAGGTAATTCAATTTATAACACCACCTGTATAGATAATGTATCTATAACGGTAGGAGTGAAAATCACCATAATTCAAATAATGTATTCATATGAATATTTAATACATTTATCATAGACATGGAATTCTAACTATGATGTCATAAATTTCTAATAGTTTATACATTCCTTCTTTTTTTCTTTTTTCTTTTTTTTTTTCTTTCTTACCTTGGTGCTGTCAGTTTCACGTAAAGTAGATAGAGATTTTTTTATAAATTTTTCATTCGCCTCGATAATTCAACATTTAAGATTTTGTGTGGTGTTAAAAATTTATTTATCTATTCATGTGAAAATTTTTCAAATAGCAGTAATACTTATTTCAATACGAAACATATTTTTTCGCTATACCCGATGAATAGAAATAAATCTTGAAATAAATCTCTATAAATAAATGAATAAAGATTTATATACATGTATGTATATAAATATAATAACGGAAGTTGTGGTGTGGCGCCAGTGTCACACGTAAATTCATTGATAATCTATAGCCTATAGCACGCCATTTAATGTCACGCTTGTGGCACAAATATAAAAGGCTAACTATGAAGTGGAGAGGTTCAAGTCAACATAGAAAATAAATAGGGACACAAAGATAATTACATTGTGGAGCGGTGACCCAATAATATTCATGTTGAATCAAAATTACTTGAATCCTAAGAGTTCAGAACACCATCTAAATAACTCCCTTCTCTCCTTCCTCATTCAAGCGGGCGAGCTCGTAAATTTTCAAAACCAAGGGTGATCTTTTTTGCCTCCTCAGGGGGTTTGTCGACCGAAGGACGGCTGCGAGAGCTTGAAGGATCAAGAATCCCCGTGGAGCATCTCTGGCGATACGGCGCAGCAACAGGCGGCCCACTTCCAATCCCTGTGAGCACATGTTCTACCGCCATCAGTGGAAGCAGTTCCGCACGCGCACTCCATTCACATAGATACACTCGCAATGAAAATTTATGTCCTAATCGTATATACGATTTCTTTATTCAAATTCATTTCAATATTTTATTTGCCAATTGAGAAATGGGTTACATAAATATATATATATGCAAAAATGTAAATATAAACACACATTCACATATCGATATCAATTGAATATAATACATTGACAATTAGAAATAATGATAATGATTATTTGGAAAAAAATTTGTACGAGAGTAGGGTTCACCTTGCGGGTGTTTTTATACAGTAGTGAAATTGAATGATGGGGTTTCAAGTGATATTGGTACTTTTGCTATTTATGCGAATTGAGATGATATTTTTGAAAATGTATATTTAAGAACAGCGACTTTACATCGACACACCCAATAATATCAACAGTGAGTAGTGTAAAGACAAAATTCTGTTAGATTATCATACGCATTCTCAGTCTGAGCCAAGGGATTACTATAAATAGATTTGTGCTTCAGGGCACAACTCTTGTAGCAGCACGTAACTTTCATCTACAGTGCTAAGAGTGTTGAGCATGCTGATATGTAATTTCCCTCCATATATTATAACGAGAAATATAGCAGTGCACACGTGTATTAATTCAAATACAATCTATATATGAAGTATATAGATTGATATTATTACACGTCTTTTAATGATTGTCTTGGCATTGACTTACATCCCGGACATAATTATATGATAATTTAAATGTCGTATACTGAATTGTTGCATGATTAAAAAAAAATAAAGCGAGAAAGAGAAAATGAAAGAGGCATCCAGTTAAATCTATTAACCGTTATATATATAACAAGTTTGGAGGAAAATGGCCTTGAATATTTGTCAAAAATTTCAATAGTTTTGAAGAAAGGCTTCCGACAAAAATTTTGTATATTTGTCGATGTCGAAAAATTCATGGTAAAGTTTCATTTACAGGACTGCCAATATATTTACGCGTATTGTGTAAATGGTGAAGTAAAGGTTTATAAGATAATATGAACCCTACTACGTCCTTGAATTCATATATAATGGTCTCGTTTGAAAGGGTATAATACATTTATATATATATATATATATATATTGAGAGCGACGGATATGCAAAAATTAACATACACTGGACGTACCGTGACGTGTCGTATCCTCAAATGTTGTGTGAATTATTAGTATAGTTTTCAGCAAATCAAGGTGAAATATTGGAAGAAATTTGCGATAGTTTGAATATAATATTTGTAACTTTAACTTGAGGTTAAATACACCACTCAAATAAAATATGCAAAGGGAAAATATATTTACACGTATACAATGAAATTGAATATTCAGTTGGTTCACAACTTGGTCATACATAGTTGGTGTGTGAGCTAAAATATATGCTCATATAAATGTGTGGTGAGCCATTTAAAATTCTGTTATATTAGGACTATGCTCATCGCATTATCATATATACATCATATACCAATATAATGGTAAAAAGTCCGGAGAGCTCGGGCTATACCCGCTACACCATTTCTCCTCGTGCTACAATGCGCTCTGATTTATGGCCTAAAAGCACATACATAGAGTTATACACACGATATCATAATACCATTAATTTTTCGTCAAATTCTCTGTTGACTGAATCATACTGAGAGTATACGACAGTAAATCACGTCGCATTTAATGCACATCAGTGACCCGGGTGTTTGTGGCCCGCGTTTGATAGAACGAGATGAGATTCTTGTTTTCTTATCTGAGTGAACTGCGGGGCAGGTGGATACGGTTCATAAGATTTGGCCGCCCGAGTATCATTCCATCTCCCTTTCTATACGTTTCCTTTCCTATTTTGTCAATTGGCCACTCAACTCTCAATAACGTCTGATTAACACGTATTTTTCTCGCTACGTATTTGATATAGTTCCAAATAAAATCACCTTCAGGTCTACTTTCACTCATTACCATTACATTTATTATCAATAATAGATGTTTATATAACGTTATTTTTGTATTTACATGTAGATATGTTTAGAGTTGTTAACGCACACGGATATCTATAGTCAATGATAAAATAAAACTGGTAGTAGTATGTGAGAGCAAGAGCCAAACGATATAAACGACGAAGGTGGTGGTTATAGTGGCGGATCTTGTGATTTATTTTCACCAAACTCGACGACGCCTAATTTTACGAGGTTATCCGACAAATTGCCCGATTTGGCTGGACTTTGGAACACAGTGTTTAGAATATTTTTGTAATAAATTTCTTGACCGTACGATACTTTTAATCACATATATATATATGTGTATATATATGTACATTACTCTGAGGGAAAGGGAGAATCCAAAAACACGATATGATTATGATAATAATGCTTGTTTATGAATATTATCCATATAAAAATTTTTCTTTAATTCAACGCTATTCATCAGATTGACGCCACAACTTCTACCATGTGTTAATAAATGATTTTACGTCATCGTCCAATGAAGAAAAATAAAAATAATTGACGAAATACAACTACATACATATATATATTTGAATTGTTTTTTATTCAATAAACATAAAGACGTTTACTCAATCGATCAGATATCGTTGTGCATATATACGATAGTTTTTTTCTGTATATTTTAGGGTAACCACATGAACTAAAAAATTTATAATCGTATGCTTGCCTTTTTTTTTTTTACAGTTCTTTTCATTCGTCATGGCAGTCGCATTTATAGATGCATATATTATATATATATATGTATATGTGTCTATATAGTGTATGAATGGATGATGAGCATGTGCCTAAAAACTATTTTGAAATCGACTAAACGAGTTTAGATAGTAATAGTTGGACTGGCATTGTTCATAAAAAAAAGAATTAAAAGCTATAGAAATTTATACTGCGAGAATGTTGATTTCTCTCGTGTGGCGTGATGGTTGTTTAGTGAACGGTAATGAGTCAAAGATAGCAGTATATAAAATTAAATGGCTATTGTGGGTGAGCCAGTTCGAAGGCACACTGGTTTAGTGCTCATCCTCTATTCTAGACGATAAATTAACCGTCGTCTCTCAATGAAAAGCAGAGAATAGCTGGCACACGCGAGATCTTTAGCCTTTCGTTCGCATCGTTTATTCGAGTAGACTATGGTGGCCTTGTCCCTTCTACTATAACTCTATATATGCTTTATACGTACGTACATCTATTATTAAATAGTCTTTCCTTTATCTTCAAAGAATAAACGTCTTTATCGTTAAAGAATATACGAACTGTGAGAAATCTAAAGTTATTATATATACATAGATATTACAATAAAATAGTGATTCACTTACTTTGTCCAATATGTACCCTCTTCATCCATGGATAAATTTGTGGAGGATTGCCACTGCTGGAATTGCCTTTATTTGTTGAATTATTTCCAGTACTGGAAGTACTAGAAGTGGATGACGCTGGTGACGATGCAGATGATGCAGTTGTCAAGGTTGAACTGCCTTCACCACCAATAATTCCACGAGAATTTCCACCTGGTGGTGATGATGCAGTTGCCGCAACTGACGATCTCGATGAGCTTCCCGGTTGTGACGTAAGGCTGGCACCAGATTTACTGGTACCTGCCAATGGTGTTGGGCTATTTCGTGAGGTGGAGGTTGTGAGATCTTGCGGTGACGATACACCAGTTGATGATGTTGAATCGGCATACTTGCAACTTGATGTTGAAGGCACCGAGGAGGTAGCACTGCCCTGAAGAAGTGGCGCAGTGGGATCTTGTAGAATTTGCTGTGGATGATGTTGCGGATGATGTTGCGATTGTTGTGGATGAATGGTATGTTGTTGAGTGGTTGCTGATGCAGTTAACCTCGATTGAGGTTGCAATTGAGTATAGTCAATCATTCCTGATGGTGGTGCTGCATGCATTCCAGCTGCGGGTGTCGCGTAAGGATGCGGAGGATAGTGCTGTTGGGGCGAATAACACGGCGTTGGATAACCGGTTGTTGCAGCATTTGGATTGTAATAATCGCCACCGGCGGGTGATGCAGCTTGCATTGGTTCACTAGGCGAATTTGGCGTCGGTCGCGATGATTGTGGTTGTTGCGGTGTCTGTTGGCCTCCATAACAAGCAGCCAAAGAATTCACAAACTGATACGAACTCATCGTTGGCCAAAACACACGACCACTTGGGCTATTTGTTGAATTGTGAATGCAATAATACGCTAATTGAATTTTAATTTAACTCATACATTAGTATGTATGAATATTCACGACATTTACACTATTTTTCACGGATTCGCGACTCGATAACACTTTCAAGTACTGTATGACATTGGCGTATCGTTAGATAACGGCATCCCACAAATAGGTTTATACTCCCACGGTGCTGTCAACTATGACAGACCGTGGAACACTACGGCGATGAACAGAACGACTTAGCGCCGTGGTAACGATTCGATAATGAACGAGGGGGAGGGTCTCACCGACTAATAGAGAGGCAAGCAACCGCCACGAAGAGTAGTCGAGTTGCTTTACGAGCGCCACGTGGGTCGGGGGCTATAAAACTGTCTTCCGCTTCTTTACGACCTTACCGGGCGCAATTACCCACGGGGAACTCGGGGACTCGACACGTTGTTGTCGCTACTGCCTGGCGTGAGCACAAGCGGTGCCCCATTGAGGAATAAACTGCCTTCTCCTTATCCTTCTTTATTCTTCTCTAATTTGTCACTCACGTTATATTACTAATCAGTAATCACCAACTATTTTCAACTATTTATTATCCAAAATAATCAAAAATAAAAATAAAAATAAAATAAAATAAATAGATTGAATGAAACTTAATTATATTAACACAAATGGCCGATCACGTAATCGTTTTATGAATTATTTCGTGAATGTTTTACGCACTCAACAATACAACTGACATCCAGTAAATTCAAAATATTTAGACGGGACAACGTATGAAACTCGCCCGGCACCGTAGCTCGTATCGCAACCAAGTGACGGCCGTATATGTTCTTGAGGGCCGGCTCAAGTTACCGTCTCACTCTGTGAGTGCAGCACCACCACTCGCCTTCGGGTACGGTAAGAAAGTAGAGAGGTGTGTTGAGACTGCTGCCGAGACGAGCCTGCCACAGTCTATGCTGCCTCTTTCTCTCTCTCGTGCAGTTGCGTGCGCGGAGGGAGGTGGTATCGTACTGAACCGCGATCCTCGTAGCCGGTGCGGTAGCTGTCACGTGCCCGCGCTGCGTGTCAGGAGAGCGGACCAATCCCCGTCGTTCGTCAAACCTTGATTGGTCTCTCACTCTCTCTCTCTCTCTCTCTCTCACTTTTTCCCATTCTCTCTTTTTCTCCGTCGTTCTCACACGTAGTTGTGCTCATCTCCCTCCTTCAATATCACCACCACCGCCGCCGCCGCCGCCGTCGTCGTCATCATCACGGCGGTGGATTCTTTAACCCTATGTTTCTACGATCCGCCAACGTATAGTGCTCAATGTGACAGGGGCTGTTGTCGAAAAGAACAAGAGAGTGAGAGAATGACAAAGTAAAGGGGATGTTAATAGAAGTGAGAGCGAAAGAGAGAGAGAGAGAGAGAGAGAAAAAGTGCGCGAGCAAGAGAGGGGTGTATGAGTATATAGAAATAAAAGGGCGGTGGGGAGAAATGAAAGAGTGAGAAAGGGAAATGCATGAGTGAGAGAGTAATAGTTGCGAGAGGGGGGCTAATGGAGAGATATATTCGGGAGCTACTCCAACTACACTCATGATCGTGGTATCAATAGTGTAGAGAGAGAGAGACAGAGAGAGAGTTTTATTCCCTTCGATTCTCTCTCTGTGTCATTAAAACTCTATCCTACCCTCAACTCTCTCTTCAATTTCACTCACACTTCCTCACCCTCTCTCACTCATGTATACACATTATATACTTATGCATGCATATACTATTTTTTTGTTCTTTGTCATTTGTTTTGTACGATATATATATATATATATCATTGGAGCTATATACGTGTGAAGCGAGCAAATGTGCCGTCGGTCTCCTTTGTGGGGCACCCGATGCACACAACACTGTTTATCTTTTTATGTCGCGGCTACAGCTCTATATAACGGAGCTTTCTTGTTGGTAGAAGACAGGCACAGTAACATGTTGTAGAGAAAATAAAAAAAAATAATTAAAAATGGTAAAAAACTAAAGTATTAAGAATAACTAACTGTCACAAAATCACTCTTGTTTGTAATTTTAATTTAATTTTTTTCCAACTCTCGTGCTACAATTTGTATATCAATATTGTCATTGCTTCTAAATAATATATAGTATCACGAATTTTGATACATGTGAATATTGATATGATGAATTGCGGGTTGTATGAAGAATATTGTAATTCATATATGCGCCGAGTATTTAAACTACCCAATACTTTTTTTTTGTGCGAAATGCGCTACCCTCTGAAAATAACATACGCGATAAACAGGTTTGCAATAGTTACGCGAGGGAATGAAAGGAAAAAGAAAAATGTAAATAAGACAACGATATAAAAAAACAATAAGGAACAGAGAGAAGGTGATGGAAAAGGAGAAGGAGGAGATGAAGGAAAAGGCAAAGGAAAAGACGAAGACGATGAAGAAGAAGAAGAAGAAGAAGAAGAAGAAGCAGAAGAAGCAGAAGAGAAAGGACGTACATAAGTCAAGCAGGCGGCCGTGGCTGACAGTTTTATGAGAGTTTGATAGCCTTTCGGTCGCTCTCCTCTCTTGTTCAATGATGAATACAAAGAGAGTGAGATAGGGAGAATGTGAGAGGGAAAGTCAAACAGGAAAGGGATACTGTTTGTAATCCCGGAATTACGAATGAATGAGCGAGATAGAAATATGCTCTATTATATATATATATACAGGGATATATGAATATACCGCACTCTTTATTCGCCCATAAATTCAAACCTGTTGCCCTGCAGTCTCTGCTATGATGAAAAATGTGGACTATGTAAATAAGAAAGACAATGCAACCCGTGAATTCACCTTGCTCTTGCTAATTTTGTCTCACCCGTCAATATTAACAAATGAATCAAAATTTATTGTCATATCACTTAGATTACAATTCAAATAAACATGAAGATGTTGATAGTGTTTGGAAATATTTTTAATCACTGTTATTTTACTTGCAATGAGTTTAGTTGTGATGATGATGCTGGGTCAATAGTATTTATGTAAGTGCTGTTTGTTTCGTGAGAAGCAACCAAGAGAGTGTGTGGATATAGCGATGGTGAAATCACAATTGCTGCCTGTCTCAGTCGCTGCAGGCGTCAAAGGGGAGGCGGTCGAGAGGGCGGAGCTCGCTGTTAATTCGAACGGACTTCTTCTCAACATACTCGCATAAATATTTCACTATTATAACATTATTTATGTATTGCTACAATATACTAATTTGTTTTCTCTGTTTTTTCTCTTTTTAATATTATTATTAATTATTGTCATTGAAATGAATCAATTTATATTGTATACTTTCTATATTTTCATTATCTTTTTATTATAACAATTAGAAATACTTTTGATGAGTCTGACGAATCGAGAGCAAAATAAAAGATAAATAAAAATAGTATGAATAAAAATTCACTTTAGATCAAAGGACAATTTTTTTTTCTCTCTCTATCTCAATAAAACGCTTTTACACACGTAAAAATAAAAATATTAGCAATGCGAGAGAATAGTGTAGCGGTTGCTCACCAGATGTGGCGAGCGCGGCTGTTCGCGTTGAATTGAAACGCGCGCCCGCCTCCGACTTCCCCCTCTCACTTGTATTTCACCCCACCAACATTTGACATTTCTCCTACTACCATAAAATTGAGAGCAGAGCACTGCACAAAGCTCGCTATCTTTTTCATTTTGAGTCTCGCTTGCCACTGGCGAGTTCATGTGAGAAAACAAACAGTAGGTGTCGTTACGAATACGAATTAAAATTTGCACAAGTAGAAACAACAGATAAATCATTGCACTGATCACCAATTGCTACATTGAATATTTTACATAAATAATAATAAAAAAAAAAAAAAAAACCAAGATAAATATAAAGATAATGAAAAATAAAAAAAAATAGTTGACGTTTTTCGTCGTTATTTCGCTTTGCGAAATGGACGTGTGTGGTCAATTTTCAAAATAATAAATGGCGCATATATAGTTGTTGAATAATAAAAATAAATAGTATCAGAAAAACATTCAATTTGAGACAAGAGCCAAGACGTGTACTGAGAAAACCAATACATCTCCGCGAACTGGCCATGATGAATAGTCAGAGCTATGAGAAACTATCTGTCAAGCACAATATCGATCCTCGCCCTTGCCGTTCAACCCCCCGTGCTTCGGGCCCACTTTCAAACCGACACCTTTGTCGTATTTCCAGAGTACATTACACAATGTTGGTATATATACATATATATATATATGTATACGTTGTATATATGCCGTCTATACTTGAGCAAGCCGACCACGTCTTCAGTATTCTACCTATATCATGCGTGAATATACATACCACTTACGTCTTATAACGCTACATGAATGTATTCGCACCTCTTGCCATCCCCATTTGCATATAGGAACCGTGCAGAGATCCTGTATCATTTTTTCTTCTCAATTCGAATATAAATGGACTTGAACTGGTGGATTAAATAAAAAAAAAAGAAAAAGGAAATCTGAAAAACTGTATAGAATAATGATATTCATCCCCTTATTTTTATATATGGAAAGTACAACAATATATTTATTTAAACGGACTAGTATTTTATATACATAAAATTGATGAAAATAAATATATATATATATATATATATATATAAAGGTCTTATATACTTTTGTTTATAATGTTATTTAATTCTTGATACTTTAATAAAGTTGATAGCGTTATAATTTTGATTGATATTTTATTTACAAACTATGTTGCTAATAAATTTATATTGATGTGTAAATTATGAATTGGAGATCAATACGATATTTCAAAGGTCGCTGTGTACCATTTATATGTTTTCTGCAGTGAGCAACGGATTTCTATAATTAATTTGACGAGTTGAAACAGTTGCGATGATGAAAAATAATCACAGTGTGTGGATAAAGATATATTTAACAGCTACAAAATTATTTATGTCTGTATATTTAATATTTAACCTTCAGTAAACATATAACTGTAATATAATTTCACTGTGAAATTTCTATTCTTTATTGGTTTAAATAAAATATTTGGAATATCGTTATAATATACTTTACACATTGTGTATTTAAAAATACAGGATATGCTAGAAGTTGATGTTAATTGTACATTCCTATGTCTATTTACGATCATGTGAAATTGTTATATACATTTGATTACTCAATACAATACAAAATCAATTGATTTTTTATGTAATGACTTTTTATTTATCAAAAGCGAGAAAATACTGACAGTTCCCTGTCAGTTATTTTTGTTGGGTTTGTCATGGTAATTAAATTCGTCGATCTACCACTTATGAAAATGTCGGTTGTTCTTTTGTACTTTTTACTCATGAATTATTAAACTGAAAATTATAATGTATAAAATGTGATGAAGAAATTGAACTGATAAATAATAATACACGTTAATCGAAAATGGTATATTACATGTAACCATTAAAAATCACTACGAACGCTGAAAATATTCATTTACAAATGCAAAATTTTTGTAATATATCTGTCGACTTTTAATGCCAACATTGCATTTTTATTGTTGCTATATTGCTTTTCATCAACGTTCTATTTTGTTTTTCGATTGCAGTTCATACATTGTGTCGTTGAATACCAATTTTTCTCCCTGTGATTATATATATATACTAGATAGCATTTAATATGAAGAAAAAGTTTTCTGCATTTTTCACATCAACTGGTGTGTCTAAAAAAATGTCAAAATATCATCTTTGTAAAATTTACATGAGTTTTTGTACTTTTTTACATCAAAAAACAATGCAATAATTATAAAAACGCATGTAATTCTGACTGAGTTGACATTCAAGATGTAATTAATGTCATTCCAAATTTCACTACGTTTATAAATAATTCTTGGAAATTTTTCCTCATCTCTTATCTCACATTGATAGTTAAATTAACTAATGGAAAAATTCCATAAAAAGTCTTACAGTTCATCAATGGTTTTATCGATATTTGAATATTAAAATACTGTATTATTTACAATGATATAAACTGATAGGAACTATATTAATTTATCATCTAAAATATAATAAAGTCAAAGAATCAGTCATTAAGTTTTATGACTCAAATAGATAATGTATAATTTGTCATTTCTAATATCTTCAAATAGTGAATTATTTATAATTACTTACGTAAACATATTCAATATTTTATTTTATTCCTGAGCAATTTATAAATAATGAGTTTGAAAAAATACTCCGATATTAAAATAATATTATTAATTTGTTAATTATTAGCTGCCATAATCGCCATAATAATAAGACAATCGTCAAATGTATATATAATTTTTTTTTGTTTCTATTGCTGATAGACAATCACGATTGGAAATCATATATAAATCTTTTCATTATATTCACGTGACAATCATCATAGATTATAATCTACATCAATGAATCTCATATACTAAATAAATCATCATAATATGAATATAAACAGCACCGCACACAATTCACCCATGAATAAAACCAAATTTTTAATTAAAATCCTCTATTCTTTTGCACGAAAAAATAAAAAAAAATGATTTAAATAGAAGAGAATAAAATATAAAAATGCGGCGCATGTCGACAGTAAATGACTCGTTCAGCCATCTTTCATTCCACCGAAATGACGCAGCTGCGCACCACAATCTCCCCCATTCTTCCACGTTGTATTTTCCATGTTCGCAATCGCCCGAAATGGTGTTTTTGACTTTTGCGTGTGACAAAATTTACAATTGACGGCCCAAAATATATCTCGATTACTATTTGCAATTTTTTTTTTACTATTACGCTCTTTGGTATGTCGATAAATTAATTAAATTCAATAAAATTATTTTCACTATTATAGTTCAATATAATGAACCAACATTGACAGAGAAAATAGTAATAAATGGCATAATTGATGCTGATATTAAGACATGTGTCTGTTGTGTTTGGTAAGTGCTGTTGAATCTTATTAAGATATTTATCTATTGGTAGTTACTTTAACGGCCTCACGATCCCGAACTCAATCCCAATTTTGCTGAGCCCTGACCATACGCATTCATTTCTTGATGATGAAAGTGCTCTTGACTTGAATATAAATGTCCTTGTTGATATTGCTGATGATAACTGATATATGCAGCGTGCAATTGATGTTGCTGATCTTGTAAATGATGATGAGAATGATGATAAATATTATTGGATTGGCTGATAGAAGGCGCCACGTGATTCAAATCTCTCTGATGCGTCATAGTTGCATTTACAGATGACGTCATCGGTAGGTTATCTACAATTTGGCAAGATTTAGGAGATGGTAACTCATCACTCAGATTTGCATCAACACCAAATCCACCCGTTTTCCCATCTTTTTTTGCTTTCATTCTCCTATTTTGAAACCAAATTTTTATTTGCCTCTCAGTAAGACATAGCGCATGTGCAATTTCAATTCGTCTCCGTCTAGTCAAATATTTATTGAAATGAAATTCTTTTTCCAGCTCCAGCGTTTGATAGCGTGTATAAGTTTGTCGCGTACGCTTTTGGCCCACGGTGTTGCTATCCCCTGAAAATAAATAATTCATTAACATAGTGGTACAATACCAAATATTGCTTACATATATATATATATATATCAATATTTGTTTTTATTTTATATTTAAAACTTATTAATATTTATATATCAAAAAAAAATATTAATATAACGAATTTATTCATAGACCAATAATTATATAATACAATTTTAATTTTTCACATACAAATGCAGTAATGAATCGATTGCCATACAAATATTAATACAATATCATCTATTTTATTTTACCAGCATAATTGGACTTCATCCAAGGATAATCAACGGGTTTTTGTACATTGTGTTCCACATAACCAGGTGCTTCAGTTGCAATTGCATTTTCGCTGTCCTCATTGTTGTTATATTGTGTATAATTGGGATGCATAGTTTCAAATGCACTAATAGGTGAAGTGGGATTAGCCAAATGTCCTTCACAACTTCCGGTGCTCCTCGAATGAACGGGATAGCTGTAATATGGTTGAGTACCGCTGATCCTATCGACTACCGTAGGCTTTTCCGATTGTTGATGCTTCTCCTGTGATGATGAATCCACTAAAAGACCACTCAATGGTGAATTTCGATCAGATGACGACGAAGGTGTATAGGGAGGCGATTGACAAACAATTTGTGATGATGTAGGAAGGCCAGAATTTAATTTTTCAATTGAATTAGTATATCGTTCATTGATAGCTTGCTTTCCATGTCGCAAAAGTGTCTCAAGCAGACTCGTTGGAGGGGCAATGTTTGCTCCACTATTCTCCTCCCGGCCATAATCTGTTGGACTTTGGGGTTGATTATGATACTGCGATGGCATTGGATGACATGTTGACGATGGATGCGATAATTCTACGCCGGCAACGTCACCAATTGGTGGATGATAAGGCCAATAGCTTGCTTCACTGTTTACCGAATAATACACAGAACTTGCCATCATCACAAGACCCACACAAATATATATATATATGTATATCTATATGTATAAACGCGTATTCACAAACACAGATTCACATATGTACACGAAACAATCACTATATTAAATCACTGAGTGTTAATTTAGTCATCATCACAATCTATCCGGTTGTTTTTATATGTTCATAGATAAAGTATTATTTGAACACTATTTTCAGAACACGGAACGTCCGTTTGGCACGACAATGTGTTTCTGCAAGCGTTTGGAGTTCGTGAACGTGTACGAAACCAACCGGTAAAGTGAGGCGAAATGATTTGTGCGCCCCGGTGACGATTTCGTTAGCCACTCAACAAGGGGCGAGAGAAAGAGAGTTAGAGGCATAGAAAGAGCAAGCGGGGAAGGGACTTGCAGGATGAATACTATGATGGCAGGGGGGTACAGGGGATGACGCGCGTGCCAATGGGTTCCCGAAAACTTTCACCAGTTTATTGCACCAAAAACCCATGGAGGTATAGAGGGGGGATATATACAACCAGGGCTAAACCCCCCCTCGAGTATGCCGTGCCCCGCCGAGTTTTTCGCTTTTGGGGGTGCCCCTATCAGCTGCCCTCACAACCAACAAATACAACTAACATATACATGTATATGTTGCAATATATGTATATATTGCATGTGCCATGAGCCACACCCTACACGATATTCGCATCGATATTATATTCTCAAATACCATGCCCTCCCACTATTAATGCTATTGACACAGTAGCACACATGTATCAAGGGGGGGGGGGGGGGGGGGGACGTGCGTGTGACTTTGAGGAACAATACAACGCCATGTGTGTATACTACCCCCCTTTGAGAAATTCATTTGCCATTCGCAGTATAACTATTAAATCAAGTTTGAAATTTTTGATTGGAATTATTCTGTTATGGAAAATGCAATGGAATCACTTACCGTCTACCTATTTTCTTTTCATATATATGTATGTAGTTTTGGAGAATTTTATTGACAATAACGTTAAGAAAATTTCAGGCTGTTTCGATTATACAAAATGTTTTAATACTGTATATAATAGTACAGTAAACAAAATGAAAATCAATAATTGTAAATTTGTGAAGAATATCGAAAATTTTGGAATGTTGACAATTGGTTATATGAGCGACTTTGAGGACACAGTCCAGTTTATCGTGTTTACACACACAGTTAATACATTTGACTCGGTTGTTATCGACAGCAAGATTATTTCTGTACGTAATAATCTCATTCTTGGACAATTACCGCTGTATGTGAAACTAAATCAATTACTATCTATCGATTGCACATTCCAATATTGTAAATATATTATTGATAAATATTTCATTTTTTTTAAGTACTTATCTCCAATCAATTCTACAACAGTTCCCTTCCTAATTCTAAATAAAAAAAAAAATACTAGTGAATACGGTTTTAAATATAAATGTATATTGTTAAAATAATACAACAGATATATAAATTTGACGCGCGCGTGGCTTGACAACAAGGTAAACAAAACGTATTGTATATAGAGCTAGACGTAGTCAGTCTTGCGCATGAAATCTTTTTCTAGAATTTCAGTTATACGTCGATTAATCAACCCCCCCCCCCTTCCCTGCCCCCCTGTGGTCGCTTGTCCTCTTTCCATCGTTTCTTCCAATTCCTTTCCCCCCACCGTTAGACGCGTGCATTTAGCACAAGTCGCTTTTCTCCTGTATTATTTCTGTTTTTCTTTTTCATACTCTCTTCACTCTATATATATTTATATGCATGTATGTATGTATGTATGTGTGTAGATGTGGGTGTTTGTATTTTCATTAATCCTACTTTTCGTTCCCTCGTTTGGACGTATCGTCGTGTGTCGACAAGAAACCTGCTTGAAAAAAAAAAAAAAAAAA
>CAJUYH010007114.1:0-18339 GCA_910591685.1 Galerucella tenella
TATACTCCGGCGTCGCATAAATTTTTATCCGGTTCATTTGGTTGATGTCCATTTGACGTGACAACGTGGCATTTGACGTGACATTTGACGTGACAACGTGACGTTTGACGTGACAACGTAACGTTTGACGTGACATTTGACGTGACAACGTGACGTTTGACGTGACAACGTAACGTTTGACGTGATAGCGTGACGTTTAACGTGACAACATGACATTTGACGTGACAACGCGACGTTTGACGTGACAACGTGACGTTTGACGTGATAGCGTGACGTTTGACGTAATAGCGTGACGTTTGACGTGACAACGTGACATTTGACGCGACATCCAACAGTAGTGATATGTAGCAGAAGCAGGTCCATTTAGTTGGAGTTTATTATTTGGCATATCGTGTCCTGAAGAGGGTCTACTGAAGCAAAACAATGCTGTCAAGCATAGACCATAACAAAGTATTATAGACTCTCCCATTGAAAATATTCCATATATGATTAATGTATAATGACCTTGGGCGGGCTTGTTTCCTCCACTTCACACAACGCATTTCATTTCTACAGGGTGGTTATAAAATGGGGATTCATCAGTATGAGTGTTAAATAACTCAGAAGGACATCATCATCAACCATTTTTTATTTAACGTATACTGTATTACCGAAGATTTATTGAAAATATATTTTGAAGTGATTAGTTTTTATTGAAAAAACACCTTGTATATACACTCACAAGGATATTGCAATTTTCTATTTTATAACATAATATTTCACATTTTTTTTCACTCTGATAAAAGAATGTTTCGTATACTGGATATTAAGGCTTTTCAAACGATACGTCTTTCGTGCATTTTGTATATTCATCAACTTTTACATGAATAAAACAAAGACAGATACTAATATTACGCATGACAAAAACTAGATGGAGAATGTCACCTGATTTTTTCTTTATAGTCTCATGAAACACCCTGTAGAGACGTGATACCCTTTTTAATGATATATATCACTTGTCTTTGTACGATACACCCTGTTGAAAGAATGTTTGGTGTTTTTCAACGATATGTCACTTGTCCTGTACGTTAATGTCTTTTCAACATCAGTTGATTCCCGAAATATAATTTTTCAACACTCTGTATATGTTAAAAGAAGCGAGTAAGGTTAACGATATTCCGCTTGTCATATATACTTTGTTTAAATTTTCAATGTATCTATGCATACTAGGCATCAATTATCCTGATAGATAAGGAGTTCCTAATTTTTGTTCCGTCCGTAATATCTGATAACTTCAGCGTAATACGTCATATTTACCTACAAAAATTCCTATTTGTTTGTCTTGGATGTTAATGTATTTTCAGCGATACGTTAGTTGATTCACTTTGCGAACAATAATTTTGCAGCACTCTGTATATGTTAAAAAGAATTGAGTAAGGTCAACGACATTCCACTTGTCATAATATACTTTGTTTAAATTTTCAATGTACCTATGCATACTACACTTAGTCTATTTTACTTCAAACCAAGCTGATGCACTCTTTTTTTTATACCTATTTTTGCATGTAATAATAAAGGAGGTAGAATTTTTTCATATATAGACGTTAAGGCCTTTCGAGACGTCGTTTGATTGCTTTTGAGAGGTGCTGCGTGGGGGATGAAAGGAGGTAGAATTTTTTCATGTATAGACGTTAAGGCCTTTCGAGCCGTCGTTTGCTATGATTGGATAATTTTTAGTATGATGGGTGATGCGTGGGGGATGAACGGGGGTGGAATTTTTTCATGTATGGACGTTTAGGTCTTTCGAGCCGTCGTTTGCTATGATTGGATAATTTTTAGTATGAGGGGTGCTGCGTGGGGGGGGGATGAACAAGGGTGGAATTTTTTCATGTATAGACGTTAAGGCCTTTCGAGACGTCGTTTACTATGATTGGATATTTTTAGCAAGCTAAAAGCTAACTGATGGACCTCTTCAGGCATCCAGTTTATACGAAGACTTCTCCACGTCTGTCCTTCCTCATCAGATAAGCAAAGATTTTCGAGTTGATTTATAACCCTCCTTTTGTCTTCGTAAAAAGCAATGTCTTTATTCAATTTTCCAATATTCTTAATGAACTCTTCAAAACGATTACTGTACACTTCTGAAGACATTTTACAAAAGAAGTTTGGTGTGTAGTAGACTGCACTTTGGCTACCCCTCTCCACCTTTTCTTCTAGTCAGCACCGGGATGTCCCCACCGTGAGGAGACTCGTCGCTAGGAGTCGTTTGGCACCTCTCTCCCGTCCCACGTGACGTTTGACGTGTATCATTTGACGTGTCACGTGACGTTTCGACGTGTGTCATTTGACCTGACGTTCCATTCAAATCGGATGAAGCTAGGTGCTAGTGCCTTTATGGTAGCATTATTGCACATGCTTATACTCTCCATAAATTACATCACTTTCCATACATAATGCCGTTTGTTCCATTCAAATCGGACCAATAGTAACGAAGTTAGGTGTTAGTGCCTTTTTTGCGCTACTTTCAACCATCCCCGGTATATCTATACTCTCGATTACGTAGATTACCTCCGCACCGCCCCCCGCGTTCACATTGCAGCAGCAATACCATTCTTCGCTAATAATATGCATGAGAGCTTATGGCAGCATGTGTTGAATGCCTTGCTATAGACGCGAAGGTTGTGGGATCGAATCTCACTGAAGTTTTTTTCAGATTTTTAAATATACAACAGGACTAAAAATGGCTGCCTTAAGTTAAAACGCGCGCGCCGCTCTCTCTCTCTCTTACACATTGTCTCGCTGCTCTCTCTCTAACACACGGTTTTCCCATACTTGTTGTAGAACATACATAGACCATCTACTTCGCGACGATATGAAAGGAGATTTGAAAAGGCTTGATCTGATTAGACGAGGTGACATCCACAATATTAAGAGGTCTTATAAAATTGACATGAAGGATGGTTGTAGACACCGTGATGATGCAACAAGTGTCAACTTATGGGTTTCTGAATGTTTACATAATGAGTCTTCTCCAATTATTTTTTATAAACAACAAGGCAGATGTATGCCAAATTATCCGGACTTACTGGAGAAAGATTTCTGTCTCATTTTTATGAATATAGTACAGCAAGATATTCTTTTAAAGTATGGACCACATCTAGTTTCTATTGATGGGACTCATGGGCTCAATGCGTATAATTTTGAATTAACTACTATTTTAGTAAAAGATGAATTTGGAAATGGCTTCCCCACTGCATTTATGTTTTCAAATAGAAGGGATACTTTTATATATGACTTATTTTTTGAAACAATCAAGGAGCGTGTTGGAACTGTGGAAGTAAATGTATTTATGTCTGATATAACAAATACTTTTTATAATGCCTGGTGCAAAGTTATGAAACCTGCCAAAAATAGGTTGTTTTGCTCTTGGCACATAGACAGAGCTTGGCAATCTAACCTTTGCAAAATAAATGACCCTGAAAAACAAACGTGTACATATAAAATGTTGAAACATCTTCAGTACATATTATGCGTAGATACATTTCTGTATCTGTATCTGTAGAGTGGGGAGGGTGAGTGTGTAGGCTCACAGCACTTAGGCCACATGTGACCCATTGTACATCCTCCCGAGGAGTTGTCCTCCTAGGTCATTGTCCATCCTGTCCTTCTCAGGAAGGTGGTCAGGTCACTAGGAGACATCTCCTTTATATCGGCAGGTGTAGGCCAAGACTCACCGAACACACACTCTCTTATTGACGATAACTCCGGACACTCGCATAAGACATGCCTGACAGTTTCATCTTCCTGTTCACACATCCTGCATAGAGGTGTGTCCACTAACCCCATAGTATGGAGGTGTTTCCTTAGTTGACAGTGACCAGTCAGAAATCCTACTGTTAAACGTAGGTTTTTCCTGGTCATCGCCAAATATTTCTTCGGCGCCAGCTTTCCAGGGTCGCCCAGGGTGATCCTGGCAAGACTGCATCCTTTGATTCCATCCCATCTCTTAAGGGATTGAGCATGGGTGTAACGTTTGGCTAGTTCCGCAATTGTCGAAGTCGTTAAGCCGTAGGTGTCACTGGGTCCTAGAATTTTCAGTCCAGCGGCTTCCCTGGCTAAAGAATCAGCAATGCGATTTCCTTTACTCCTGTCGTGCCCTTTAACCCACCTCAGGATAATATTGTTATCTGCCGAGGCGTCAGCTAAATCTTGGTGGCACTCTAGTACTAGCCTCGATATAACACGTTGTCTGTTCAAGGCTAATAGGGCTTGTCTACTATCAGTGCAGATTATCATGGTTTTGCCAGAAATTCCTCGTCTGGTTAGTTCTTTTGTGGCAATTGAGATACCAGCCAGTTCTGTTTGAACCACGCTGGTATTGTTTCCCATTCCCCACTTAATCTTGAGGCTCAGTGCTCTCGAGTAAACTCCACATCCTGAGCCTTCTTTCATTTTTGAACCATCTGTATAAATGCGTATTGCATTTGCAGCGTCTGGTTCTGTGTTCTGTTTTATTTGAATTTTGTAGGGTTTGTTAAACAGAAACCTGGGTTCAATTGCATCGTTGGCTGCCTGCAGCAGAGGTAGCGCAGTGAGCGCTTCCTGCCATAGGCTCAACCTCAATTGGCCCACTCCTACTTCGGGGTTTACACCAGCCGTGCGCAATCGTACCATGGCCATTAACGCAACCTCCTTGACGTGCAAGTCCAGAGGGGTCAGACCAGTAATTAGTTCCATTGCTGCGGTTGGTGTTGTTCTCATGGCTCCTGTGATGTTCAGACAAGCCATTCGCTGTATTTGATATAATTTTTGGATGGCCGTTGCTTGTAGAACTTTCGGTCCCCATGCAATTGCTCCATACGTTAACATGGGTCTTATTATTGCAGTGTAGATCCAGGTGACCACACGGGGTGACAGACCCCATGTGCGTCCCACTGTCCTCCGACACTGTTCATAAGCCACATATGCTCTTTTTGCTCTGTTGTGTAGATGAGAGTTCCATGTAGATACATGTAGATACATTTTTAATAAGTATTCAGAATTTTTTAGAAAAAATATTAAATGATGGAGACACACAACAGTTTGGAATTTATTTTCGTGATAACTATTCCAATAATGTCCAAGAATGGGCATATTGTTACCGAATAGGTTGCGGGGTAAATACTAATATGAGCCTTGAAAGTTTTCACAGAGTTTTGAAGTATTGTTATCTGGATGGCAAAAAAGTGAAAAGGTTAGATAAAAGTATTCATCAACTACTAATGTTTTTAAAGGATAAAACTGTATAGCGAATCATAAAACTTACAATGGGTAAATCATTTGACAATGTAATAATTTCTAGACATAGAAGTGCAATGTTTAGTTAGTAATATCTAAAGATGATTCTGACACGTTTACAGTTGAGGATCCAAAAAATAACACATATCACTGTGTTGAAAAACAAAATATAAATTGCTGTAGTATTAAATGTAGTTTTTGTCATATATGTATTCACTCTTCTAAATGCAGTTGTGTTGATTTTCTAATAAGGACTGTAATTTGTAAGCACATTCATTATATTGCAATGCAAGGAGCTAATATAAATATGCAAGCATGTCCTTCAACCGCACACACAGGTAACGGAAATTCTACAGAAGTTCAAAAACTTGTTTCGTGTATAACTAAAAGGCAAGATAGTGACACTCTAAAAGAACAAATTAGGGCGTAGGCATTATCTGTTATTGAAAGTCTCGAGTCTGGGGAACTTTCTAATGAGCAATTAAAATTGATGCTTCAACATCAGAATGCAGTTTTATCTGTAAGCAATATTAATGTGAACAAGTTTGATGTAGAAAATTCGAAAATCAGTACTGAGCCGGCAAATAAAAATATTTCCAAACAGCCTGCATTCTTTTCTACAAAAAAGAAGATGTTAAAAACTTCCAATTTAAGTAAAAGCCCTTCAAAAGAAGTACAAATTATTGATGAAATGTTAAACAATGACATTATTGTATCCCACAATTCAGAAAATGATCACCAATATTTTTAACACCCTTTTCAACATGAAATTTGTAAATTGAAGTAAGACATTATTTATTATTACTTAAGGTGAGCAGGCGCTTCGATAAGGCCGGACTTGTCGGGCTTTTTCACCAAATTTTAGTTGTCCGGACGGCTTTCATTTCTATCCGGCTTTTTGTTACAATTTGTTGAACGAACTGAATTAATTGCTTTAGTTGAAAAGGGTTTCTAACGAAAAGTCGAGACATTTAAGGAACAAAGGTTATTATGTTATTCTAAATGTATTAAATATTTAAAAAAAATGCAGCATGCAGAAGAATTTATAATCTCTCAATGGATCCTATTAAGTAATGCAGAATTACAATTTGACGATATTATACCATCTATAAAGTTCTTAAAGGAAAGGGGGGTTGAAATTTATGACTCTAATTTTTTTTTATTTTAACTTAACGTACCTCGACAGCGCTGGTCATTGGCACAGAAAAAATAAATACAGATATTTACATAATTATTACAAATATTTAAATTATATTTTACAGTATAGGTTGGTAGCTTTCAGAAACTGTAAGACTTTCTTGATTTCGGTAGGGCAGTGGTAGTAGCATTTCCTTGAGGTTGGGTCTAAGATCAAGTTGTTTATATATAGCAGAAAATTGTTTGCAGTCAGTCAGTATGTGCTTAACGGTCACAATATCGTTACAGCTTTGGCAAACGGGACGATTTCCTGAAGACATCAGATATCCGTGTGAGAGTTTGGTATGACTGATTCGGATTCTTATGATTGTAGTAGCCTCTCTCCTAGTTAAGAAGTTCAGGAAGAGAAAGTGTATCATGATGGGATATTCACAAACTGGATAATATAGACTATGGGATATTGAAAGCCACAAGATTATAGTATCAAGAGACGTCATATTTAATGAGCAGGAATATTTATATAAGAGCAACAGCATGTCAATTGAATCGGAACATATTGAAGAAACCAATGAAGAAGGAGAAATTGAGACAGAAAATAAAGTTGAAGAAATGAAAGAAAATGAAGAAATATCCAATATAGGAGAAGAGAAAGGAAGAACGAGAAAATTACCAGAGAGATTTAATGACTACGAAATGTATATGGCTTTTGATTGTTTATCATATGTTGAAAATACACCCGAATGTATAGAAGATATTGAAGGCAGAGAAGACAAGGATTTATGGTTAAAATCAATGTCAAGAGAAATACAGTCAATACAAAATAACAAAACATCAGAAAAAATCAGTGATTGATGGGTACATATTTGTGCATAATGTGTAGAAATAATATGTGGAATATTTTTTATTGTTTTCATTACTTCAATATTTTGCAACATAATTATATAAATATATTAAAGAAACTTACCTTTAACCAAACATAGCACCAGCTACGCGAGATACTTATTTTTTCCTTGAAATTTTCTAAAACGAAGCATGAAATGTAACCTAGTTAAAATAATCAAACCATCTCCATTTACATAACCTTAAATAATTTACCATGACATTCCAACTAAACATTTCAGACCAATTTGCTACACAAGCGCCATCACAATTTAACGCATTTCGAGGACACTTTTCATAATACAGAGTTAGTGCTCCTTATGTCTAGTCTCCATGAAATTAACCTTACCTTTTCATCAGTTTGAACAAAGAGTTTGAATTTCTGATCATTTTAAATCTGATATTCATAAAATGGATCCCACTAGGGGAAACCAGGCCTTGTTGGCCCCCTTTTTCAATTTTTAATGTAGTTGGCTTATGGTTGTGTTTTCATAAGTCAAAAGTGAATGACTAATTACATTTTAATACAGACCACTTACAGTTTATGGTATAACACTAATATTATTATATGCTTCTCACTAAACTTACTTTCTTTTATATGATATAAGTGGGCCAACATACACCAACATCAGTATATGTTGGAACCTTCAGATAGAAATTAAGTTTTTGATTTCTGCCATTTTAAAAACAAAGACGTATTTAGTTTTTGACACTTTAATGAAACGAAAACATTAAGAATTTTCAAAAAACGTAAAACGAAACTTATTTTTCAAAATAAATTTAACAAAAATATTTAAAAACATGTACATTGAAGGCTCTAGTGACACAGATCGCAAACAAAACACTTCAACCTTCTGTCGACTCCTGCGCAGTCGGTATGGCACCAGCTTTTACAGTTCTGGCAACGAATCCAAAAGTCACCTTGTCTGGATTCTGTATATAATCCATTGCAGTAAATGCAGACAGGATCTTCGTCTTCATCATTTTCCTGAAATTCTTGACTTGTTTCTTCCGTTTCCAAGTTTGTTAAGTTCTTTCTTGCCCTTTTGGCTGCCCTCCTCTCTTCTACTTCCCTTTTTTGCCTTTGGTTTTTTTTTTATCTCCTCTATTTCTGGGGTCGAATTTATAACACCCAATTTCCCCTTTTTTCTTTGAACTCTCTTCCCTTTAGATTTTTCCACCGTCGGCAAAGGTGATAAGTTTTGCAGGATGGTTTTGATGTTGACGGATTAGCAATTTCTTCTGGCTCAACATCTTTGTTTATACACTCTGGAACTTTTTCACCGGGAGCTTCAACAGGAGCAGCAGAAGCACTTTTTTCAGGAGAACCGGGAGCTTCAACAGGAGCAGCAGAAGCACTTTCTTCAGGAGAGACATCTGTAAAGTCTGCAGGACTAAACATCCAGTCAGGGAATACGTTTTCATTAAATGGAACTATACCAGTCTTCTGAAAACCACTGATTGCATTCCCTAGTGTTGCAGCTTTTAAAAAGGCTTCGTTAAATAACTCACCCACTTGATAATGACTCAAAACACGTCCAGGTAAGCCAACTTCTTATCGACTGATTGTAATAGGTAGTAAGTGGCCCATAAAACGATACGTCCAAAGGCTGTAGGCGATGAGTGCAATGAGCCGGGAAGCAGAATAAAATTATATTGTTGGACTTGGCATACTCTAGCACCTGCAAATTTTTATGACTCGAGTGGCCATCTAATAAAAGTAGAATTTTTCTTTCCGGAGAAGGATTTGCAAACTGTTTAAAATGTTGAAGCCATTTAAGGCATACTTCTCCAGTCATGTAACCGGTTTCATTGGCATATCCAACTGAGCCAATAGGAGCCTTGTCCATGAGTTCATTTTTCATGTTCTTCCTTGGGAAAATCAACGAAGGAGGTACGAAATTTCCCATTGCATTAACACAACACACTGCAGAAAAATGAACACCCCTTTCGGCACTTGTCAGTGTACCGACTTGCTTTCTTCCTCGTACCGCCAAGATTTTTTCAGTTCTTGACTGGACTGTGGAAAAACCTGACTCGTCCATGTTGAATATTTGATCCGGTTTGAAGTTATTTTCCAAAATTATTACGTTCAGCTGTTCAAAAAACTTTTCAACTACAGGTTTATTAAACCCCTGTGCACGGGCGAGTGAGGTTGCTTCAGGTATCCGCAAAGAAATAAGATTTTCATGCCGTTTTATAAGTCCATGTGCCCAATCCCAACCAGTCCTTTGGGTTTCCTTGTTAAAAGGGTGCTTTATTTTTAATTTTTCAGCTAGTTGGAATCCAAGTTTTCGCACATCGGTCAACGTTAATCCAAAATACCTATCGGCCATCATCTGTATGTGGTTAACCAACTCCATTTCAATTTCTGGCGTAAAAACAGGAACACGGCCACCAAAAAATCCTTTTTTTCCATTTTTAATAATTTTGCTACGATCTAGAACTCTTCTTTTTAAAGTACTTCTGGGGACTCCAAACGTTCTAGCCGCTAGTTTCCAACCCATTTCCTTTGACTATAGCGCTTATCGCTGCTTCCATATTCTCTTTATTCCACACTTGTCTCTGCTCTTTTTTCCCCATTTTGCCAATAACTGAAATTAAATAACAATTAAATTATGGTCCGGGTATGATGATTCCCGGGACCAACATTAACTGATTACTCGGGGTCCAACATACATTAAATGCGATATATTTTCGAAAATCATAAAATAAAATCAACGCGGCAACAACGCTCAATGATTTCGTCCGATAATGGAAAAGTATACATAACCTAACTAATGCCAATCGTATTTACCAAAATTATATTAAAATGCTGTCCAAAAATATAGGTCATATTACAACTATGAAAATATTTGGAACTTACCTGATTTGTTTTTTCGTTATAGTTCTTTTCAATTTTCTTTTAACGGCCTAAAATTTCACACACGTGCATATATACGATGCATTGAGGATTCTAAATTGTTTAAACAGCGATGCCACATGTGCAGATTAGAAATATGCGAAGGGGGTCATCATAGACGGGGGGCCGACAAGGCCTGGTTTCCCCTATAAAGAAAAAGCGAAACATCTCATTATGGAGATAGTGAGGAGCAAATATTAATACAATACGTCGATGAGGGTAAGTGAATAATATAACACCATCTTTTTATTTCAATGAATAGTTCCATATAGATCCACATTTTAATTTGGTTTTCAGATTTGCCAGCAGATAATGAAATAGATTATAGTGATGACAAACTGAAAGGGTATTCTGAAAATTGTGAGTAGCTGTATTTTCTCTCAATTAGTCGATATTGATAAAAAAAACAATATCAATTAGATGCTGGCATAATTTGTTAATATCAATATTAACATTTTTTATCTATTGTTTCACAGTATTGTATTATATGGATAACTGTTGCCTAGTTTTCGTGAAGGTCATATTGTAAAATAAATTGCAATCAATACTTTTATCCTTGTACAGTGCTATTAAGATTTTTCAATTTCAGTCTTAAAACATTCTTCAAGTGTTGCTCAACAAAAATCAGCGCCTTCTCCAACTCCGCTTTATCTACATCATTGTTCGGAAACCAATGCTCCTAAGAAGCTGATGGCTGCTTCAACTTCATTTATTTTTAAGTTTGTGATATATTAATGGCCGTGTCTACACGTACGTCCAAAGGTCGATGGAAAATTCTCCATGTATTAGCTAGGATTCCAAATGCACATTCTACATATCTTCTCGCTCTAGTTAAGCGATAGTTGTATATTCGTTTTTTGAGATCCAAATGGGTGCCACCAATAGGTGCCATTAAATTTTGATGTAATCCAAAACCTTCATCTCCAATGAGGACATAAGGAACGAGCAACTCTGAGTCAGTATTAAATGAACTTGGTTGGGGTATTGACAAGCTGTCTTCTGTCATTCTGTTCCAAAATGTTGATTGTTTGAATATTGAAGAATCACAATCTTTTCCATATGATCCTATATTTACATATAAGAACCGATAATTAGAATCAACAACTGCTAACAGTACAATTGAAAAAAATTCTTTATAATTGAAATGCATTGAACCACTTTCTGATGGTTTTTTGAGTCTAATATGTTTCCCATCAACTGCTCCAAGGCAATGAGGAAAATTAGCTTTCGTCTCAAATCCATATGCTATATGTTTCCATTCTGACTCTGTGCTGGGTAGTTTCATGAAATCATGCTGTAAGTTATTCCATATGGCCTGTGTAACTTCTTCGATAATATAGCTGATGGTTGAGATACCGACTCGGTAGCTGTAGTGTAAATCTCTAAATGAAATCCCAGAAGCGATGTACCTGAAACAAAGATGATATATACTCACCTACACATTTGTTGCAGGTAAATTAATTGTCAAAAAATGGACACAGACTAGAGATACATGGATGAGGTCGATGAAAAAGCAGAAAGAAATTAAAAAATCTGGGGCTGCAGCCAAATCTTGTCGGCTGTATATATTTCACGAGAAAATGCTGTTTTTACAAAAAATCGTCGATTCAAGTGTTTCTCATGAAAGTATCATTGACGAAGAAAATAACGAAAAAACAAATATTGAAACGGCTGAAACTACAAATATGAAAATTTCAGAAAATCCGAATAATAATCAAGAGCAGGTGATGGAAACGAAGAAAATTTCTGATACGAGACGAAAAAGGAAGCTGAATGAAGTTGATTCGGAAATGTTGTCATTTCTAGACTATCAGATGAAGGGACCCAAAGAGCCCACAGGAGAACAGTACGAAAATCGTCAACATCCTTTTTCAAAAGTATCATACCATCCGTATCAGCATTGGATGATAATCAAACGTTGGAATTTCAATCAAACGTAATAAGTTTGATACAAAGAATCAAAAAACAAAAAGAAACAGTATTTCATAATAACCCACAAAATGATTACAATTCTTCCTCAGCCCAAGCTCAACAGAATATACCTGCTTATATTACTCAGCCATCTTCAAGTTTTTCGCAATCAAGTTATGGTTATTCTACTCAGGCTCCAATACGTGTTTATACTCAACCGCTCACTCCTGGTTCGTTGGACAGTCAAGATTCGGACTACTTTGAATTATCTAATCTTTAAATATAGTGTAATACAAAATAGAATACTATGACTGAAACTGAGAATTTTTGCATTTTTTCTAATCAATATTATTACTTACCTTATACATATAGCCAATCGCTCCTCAGGGCTAAGACTTTTTCTCATATTTGTATCTTTCTTTCTCAAATTTCCTTCCACTCTGTTCAAAAGGTCGTAAAAAGTGGACCTCGACATTCGGAAATAGTTGAAAAATTTGGTTGCGTCCATCCTCAGTTGATCCATAAGTGTTCGATGAGTTCCAAAATTATATCGCTGCCTCACAATTGGATGTATCCAAAATCTTCTGTTTCGATTACGTCGGCGACGCGGATGGAACCAATATATAACGATGATATTATTCACCTCCATCACTGTACGGTACTGTTATGAGCCGAGAACTTAATTGCCAAACGTCAATAATTGTAAACTATCTACCCGTGATGACCCGTGTGAACATCAAATGTATTTTTCTCAGTAAAAAATCGATTCGGGAATTATACCAATTCGGTGCCGTGTGAACGAGCCGTCACTATTGCCTTTAAAAATACGACAATTTTGAAACTCTCATGTTTTAGGCAACCATGCAATACACTTATCTCATTGATGAGATTCTCACTAGTCCCTTAGGGTGCGTTCACATACTTACTCCCAGAGTTAAAGATTAACTCAGTATCGTTTATTTACTTACTCTAGATATATAAACCACGTGACTTAACTCTCGCGTAACTCTAGAAGATGTAACTCGGAGTAAGTTTATAAACACGCCCTTGGAGGAGCGGCTATTCGGAGGAAGAAAGGAACAGAATCCGATGTCAATTTTCCTATTTCTACACAATGGTTGCGTTCATCCGAGACACTGATCCTTGAGCGCTCAGGTAGCGATCTTCAAAATTGTTATGAACGCGACACTTCCCCTACTTTGCTACTGGAGCGCTTAGGTAGCGGTCGCCATTTAAAAGATCATATTTATTTTTGCTCAGTTGATCAAGTATCGGTGATCGTAACGTAAATAGTGGGAATTTTGAATTCAAATTGCGAGTGTGTTGTTGATTGCTGTTTTTGATTGTTAATAAAGGATAGGATTTATATTGTAATGGAGAGTGTGTGTTTTAATAAAAATATTCACGAACTATTAACAAATAATGCCGGCGTGGTAGAGCAGGACGATGACTTATTACAAATCACTAATAATTTCAAATCAGTATATGTGCAAGTTATAAATAAAAAAGTTATTTTCTTTGTATTCTCTAGCCAAAGAAATATTTGCTGTTTTTCCAAATAGAGAGGTCTTGAGTTTTTTTGGTATTACAGAAGAAAATGAAAATATTGAGAATGTCTCCGCTCATGATGGTGAGTATTAAAATATATTATTATAGTAACGAGCTTTTACTTATAATAAATAATATGTTTACTTTGATGAGTGAAAAAGTTACATGTAGAATTAAAGTGCTCATGGACATTCATTATAAAGTTGGTGGTTTGAATAAACTTTGCAGCATATTATAATGAAATATCTTTGTTAACAAATTTTACATTTTAAATAGTTAATATTATGTTTTACATAATTATCAATGTTTTTATCATAAACAGATAAATTTTATTTTTATTATGTAGGGGTAAAATGTTTCTTGAAAGTAATAAATACATAAATCTATAACAATAAAAATCTATACCCAATATGCTGAAGAAATTTCTACCTGCTTTTACACATAATACAATTTCTTTAATACAACTGGTTTCATTTCCTGGAAAGAGAACAATTATTACTAAAATGCATTTTGAAATTTTCCAATTTTATTATCAGAACAATGAAGTAGAATTTATGTCTTTAAATCTCCAATATATAATTGTTATGGTGTGATGCCTTTTGGCCGAAATATTAAGTTATTAATTATTTAAATTATTTTTATAAATAAAGACATAAATTCCCTTGAAGCTAATTCCAATGAATCATGAATCGTTTATAAATATGAAATATAAAGGTCGCACGTACGAAGTCAAGTTCAGAGCGTTAAATAAACATAAACAGTATTATTCATATTTACAAAAAAGTTGAACTTGACTCGTCGTATAAATATGTTAACGATAGTGTTTTAGGATTTATTCTATTAATTCTATCAATGCATTCAAATATTCTATTCCATTCATTTTAATCATTCTAATTAATATTCTAATTAGTAGTAGTAACAAGTAGTTAATGTATACTAGCAAGTAAGGTAATAAACAGAACCTGTCCCAGTGATTCCAGTAGTTGTTTTATTCCTGATGACACACCGAGTGACCAGCAGCACCACCTATCCAGAGGCCCTTACGCACCTATAATTTACCAAGTATCCATAGTAGGATACATACATTACATGGCGATCCTGCAAACAATTGGAATTCTGTGAAACATGGGTGGTAAATCAACTAAGCAAGAGGTCCAGGAAAATGGTGTGGTCAACAGAAATTTCATAGTTCATGAGGAAGAAATCAAAGCAGATCTGGAGATGAAGGCCCTTATTTATATCATTGTGGTTTTGGTACTACAATTAGGATGGTCCATATATAAGAACTATAGAAGACAACTGAAGAGGAAAAAAAGAAGAAATCTACAGCGAAGCACACTGAATCTTTAAGATGGTGAGAATTTTTTTTGTAAACTTCAAGGGTATATTCTGTTTTGTTGTTGTGTTAGTATTTGATATATATTTTTTTTAAATTTCCTTTCATTGATAATGAATCATTTAATTTTAAATGTTCTCGAGTGATAGAAATGCAGTAACGTGTAACATGTATTTTATATTTTAACAAAATCAGAGATAAGGTAGAGAAAGCATTTCAATTGTTAGATTGTCGGTATAAAGTTCCGTCTCAATTAATTACGCGTAATAATTTAATTAATAAAGAAGTATTAGAAGCAACAAGCAAAGATAAAATGGCATTAAGTATGAGTGATTTTTTCAATTTAGCTAGTAAGATATTACCAAACGAGTTTAATGGAGAAACAAGCAAACCACAGTCTTTTGTAGATGCGGTTAGCTTACTTCAAGTATACGCAGCAGAGCATGAGAGAAATGCTGTGTTATTCGTGAAAACAAGACTGACTGGAAAAGCCAGGGTTTTGATCACTACTGAGAGAAATAGTCGATACACTTAAGAAAGGACTCAGAGGAGACAGCACTAGTTTGATAAGTGCTAAACTAAGTAAACTAAAGCAAAATAATAAATATCTCGTCGGATATGCTTCCGAAATGGAGAAACTGACCGAAAGTTTACAAGCCGCGTATTTGGTAGCTACTTAGCAATGGAGTATACTACAGAGGCAGCAGTAAAATCATTGTTAGACAACGCAGCTTCAGAACGGATAAAAACCGTTATAGCAGCTGGAAATTTTACGACACCACAAGAGGTGATGACTAAACTGGTTTCCATCAATGTGGGAAACAATCAGTCAACAGAGAGTGTTC
This sequence comes from Galerucella tenella, assembly GCA_910591685.1. Taxonomy (NCBI): domain Eukaryota; kingdom Metazoa; phylum Arthropoda; class Insecta; order Coleoptera; family Chrysomelidae; genus Galerucella; species Galerucella tenella. The sequence continues at coordinate 15,815 of CAJUYH010007114.1, forward strand.
TGCATTATAAGGCAGATAGGAATAAGTTTTTGTCGGGAAATAGGTATTTTCCTCAGCGAAGACACTCTTATGCTAATCATAATGGAGGAAATAACTTTCATAGGAAAGGTAACTACGACAATAATAGGAGATTTCAGGAGAATCAAGGAGAAAGGAGATTCAAGGGAGATTCAAGGATTTCAAGTCAAGTCAAAACGAACGTGTTTATGTACGCTCTCGAAAATATAGTGATTATTAGTGGTTAAAAGTACCATTCTTAGTTGAAATTTGGATCGACATGTTCCTGAAACCGAACCAAAGATAGTGAGTGAACTTTCAATAAATGATATCGAAAACTGAACTATAAATAATGAAATAACATCAGAAATATTTAATGCATGACTAATATAAAAACAAGCAAATAGAAAAAACGCACTTAAACACCAGCAAAACCAAACTAGACCAAGAATTATTAGTACGGTAGAATAATAGAGAAATATGAATGAAATTTCAAACAACGATTTACTTACAAAACTAGAAGCTCTTATAAATAATAAAACGATTGAGCTAAAAACTGAAATTCAAAATATACGGGATAGTCTAAACGACAAAACTAAGAAACTAGAAGAGAAATACAATAAGTTGGAAAATAAAATTGTTAGAATAGAACGATTTAATAAAAGAAACAATATTGTCATTTATGGACTAGAAGCAAACAAGGATAATATACTCGAAATTGCTATTGGAAAACTAAATGAAATCTTCAATTGCAACTTATCCGAAGGAGATATAAACAATATTCATTTTATCGGAAAAAAAGGTACGATCATTCTTGAGTTCATCTTATATCTGAATAAACAAAAAATTTTCCAAAACTTAAAAAAATTACGAGGCACTGGTATTTCTATATCACATGACCTAGGACCCGAGGATCAAGCTGCAAATAAAATATTGGTGAAACATATGAAAAATGCTAGGAGTAATAATTATCAGGCATATATTAGTAATTACAAACTATATGTAAACGGAACCCCATACAGTCCAGATGAATTAGAAAGCGACAGCAAAGAATACAAATTTGATCTACTACCTAAAGCAACTAGCGCACCACCCACCCCAACTTCTAATCATAGGTCTAGAAACAGTAACGTAGAAACGCAAGAAAATTTGGGAAATCCTGAAAGCGCGGAGGCAGAAGAAGAAAAGACAAAAACAAGGAATCAAACGGATGTAAAAACGAAACCTGCAACACCTACAATAAAAAATAGCGACACCAACACCCCTCGATTACCCGCACAATCCAAGAATTTAACCAAAATATCAGGGCGATCTACAAGAAACAACTCGACTTCGAACAGTAAATAGTTCTTAAACAATTATAAGAATCCTACTATTCTATACTAATTTACATATGCTGTCTTTTATATTCTACTATTATTATTCCTGTTATAAACATATGAACTAATTTTAAATTAAGATACTGGACTAATATTCATTTAGATGGATCCATACATTAATGATTTTACTGTTGAAAAACATGAAACATTTGATCTGGAAACAGCTAAAGAAGCAAAACAAGTATTAGAAATAAATAATTTAACCGCGAACTTCAAAATTGTGAATACCAATATACGTAGTCTAGGCTGCAATTTTAATGAATTCTTAGTGTTCCTCGAAAGCCTGGATAGCAACATCGACTGCATAGTTTTGACAGAAACAAGGCAGATAGCTGATATAAGTGTTTTTAATATTGTTGGGTATAAAACATTGTATAATTATGGCAATTACAACCAAAACGATGGAGTGGTAGTATTTATAAAATCTGAACAATATGTCTCTCATCAACTCATTCAGCTGAATAAAAGTCACCTCCTTAGCCTGAAAGTGCTGCGGCAAGAAAGTATTTCTAATCAATTCATTTTACAGATCTCCTGCCAGTGAAATAGACACATTTATTGAAGAACTGACTGACATACTAGCAAATAATAATGAGATATGCGATTATAAAATATTTCTGGGAGATATCAACATAGACATATTAGAAGAAACAAAAGAAGCTAAAAGCTACCTGGATACTTTAAGTGAACATGGTTACCAGTCAATGATTAACAGCCCTACCAGAGTACAAAACAATACTCGCACTTGTCTGGACCATATATTTATACAGACAAAATATTACATCAATGATACGATACTACCTATGACAATATCAACATCAGTAACTGACCATTATACCACTTTGATGCAGATCGTTCTGAATACTAGAAAACAATCAATTGAAAACCATCATAATAGTAACTTAACTAAATACCGGGTGTCCCAAGTTATCGTATACATACAATATCTCGCTTATTTGACAAGATAATTTAAAAATTAAAAAACTGTTTTGAATGGTATTGAAGTCCCTTCATAATGACTTATGAAAAAACTTGATTGCATTTGACAGGCTTGTGCAGCCACCTATCACTTTTTATTTTAAAATGGTACACACTGTATATCGTCATTAAAAATTGCGTGTTATTCTATTAGGAAAACAACGATACAAC
>CAJUYH010007115.1:0-18335 GCA_910591685.1 Galerucella tenella
CCTTCTATGTACAAAAATGCACATACTACAGTTTCTTGGTTGTCTAGAGCACCTCGGATATCCTCCGTCAGTTGTACCAGTGCAGTCTCCGTAGATCTGCCTGCCCGGTAAGCATGCTGACATGGGTGGAGAGGATTTTCGGGATTTCCGTTCTAATATGGTTATCAAGAATTGTTTGAATAGTAATTGCAGAGAAACAAAACTTCCATTGAATCGTATTGGAATTGCTAAAAAATATAATATATCGGTTTAAACGATAAAACAATAGTTATATTTTCAAAATTAAGACATTTATGTAAGCGTTAATTTCATGCCTTCGTGACTTTTATGAAAATTGACACACACACACATGCGAGATGAGCCCGTCCATCCCAGGATGCATCTCTTTGAACGAAATACATACCGGGGAGGACTTCACCACACCCCCAACTCATTTTTCGCGTACAGCTCGTCCATAGCCGAATGACTGTTGGCTGGGGTAGAGATGTCTTTTTCTTAGCTGTGCTACCGCGGTGGTTATTTCTTCGGCGGTCTTCTAACTTGTTTTTGTCTTCTATTGTGTGTGTATCTGTTACGCTACCTCTACAAAGGGAGAATCATCAGCAGACGAACTGCTGCTAAAGAGGACCTTAAATAGTGGATCCTCTTGTTTTTGCTGACTTTAGGCAATTGGCTAAGCTAAATAGACTTGTCACCTTCTCGAGAATCTGTTGTTTCGTTCGTTCCTTATCTTCAAGATGTTTGATATCTGTGGGCATCATCTGTAGTTCGCCGGGTGTTCTCCCCTAAAAATTGAACTTTGCATGCCATCAGTGTATATTTTAGTTATTGCTCAATCACCAAACCTCTGAATTATGTTCTTAGATGTTGTCGTTGTTGAAATAATTGATAGTTTTATTCCATTTTTTTGTCGAAACTAATTTTTCAAAATAGTTTAATGGTAATTTCAAAAAAATTCAGTCGTTGAGCCAAAAACATTTTTAAATCCTTGGTTCTTTCATAATAATTTCCTGTACATATAAAAATAATCAATTTAAACCCGCTTTTGATTGATTAAAAGCATCGAACTACTGATAAACATTAGTATTCAAACTCCACAATTATTATAAACACAAATTTCTATTTATAACAAACTAAACTCAATGAAATGTTAGAAACTTTAATAACAAACATAACATATGATTATTGAAAACGTAAGCGATGCCAATTCTAATATTAGAGAGCATATAGGTAAAGTATCGGTTAATTACGAATATAAAATTTGTTTATATACGTAAACTTAAATTAGATGCACAAAAAAATAGTTAGATTAACATCTATGATGTATTCTAATAAACAGTAGTTGTTATGTAACAGGTTTTTAAAGTAAACGTAAATGTCAAATAAATCTTTTGAAATAAGGCGGGTCTCAAAATTCACTTTAACATTTTATAAGAAACACTTTAATTAAAAGGATATGTCAATGTATCCTATTTATTCGATTCTGTAGAGTAGTTGTTGTAAAGGTTAAATCTATTGAAAATGCTCACTTCCTACAACTTGAATAATTCTTAAAATATTCACTCTACGAATTCGAATTATAACTATTTTATCGCAAAGTTATTAAATGTCGAAAAGACTACAATAAACGAAACTATAAGTTATTTTGGGCACAATTGTAAGACGCGGAGAGTGGACCGAATATAGGAAAACTCTGACGTCATATAACAAGGCTCTGAGGATCGCTAAGAGAGACGTATGGAGGAAACACTGTGAAGAGGTAGAACAGACCTCCGAATGTGCTAGACTCCATAAGATACTCTCCAAAGATTCTCAAAGGACAATTAACTCATTAGAGACAATAGATGGGAGATATACACAAAACGGGAAGGAAACTCTGGTAGAACTTCTCGAAGTACATTTTCCAGAATGCAAAATAAGCGATGAACCATTGGATACAGAACAATATATGGTCTCAAGGACTCCAAACCGGAGTAACGAGGAAAGTTGGAAAGTATCTAGAGAAGTGGTAAATCAAAACAAAATAAAATGGTAAACTCATTTGAACCATATGAATCACCAGGACCGGACGAAATTTATCCAATTATGCTGCAAAAGGCAAACGGCATTATACTCAGCAGACTGTGTACGATCCTTAGAGCAAGCATGGGACTAGGGTACATACCAAAGGTCTGGAGAAATGTTAGGGTTGTCTTTATTCCTAAACCTGGTAAAACAGGTGACAAGAAAGTAAAGTCCCTGAGACCGTAAGTATGATGTCATTTGTACTGAAGACATTGGGAAAACTGGTAGAAATGCACATTAGAGGAGGATCGTTGGTAGAAAGACCGATCTACCTGGATCAATATGCATACAGACCAGGAGTATCCACAGAGACAGCACTCCATCACCTAGTACAAGGAATAGAGTACGCTCTCGAAAATAAGGAAGTATTATTAGCAGCCTTCCTTGACACAAAAGGTGCCTTTGATAACACCTCTCACAAAGTAATCACTAGGGCAATTCGTCAAAAGCAAATTGACGAAACAACCTGCAGATGGATAGAATGCATGCTGAGAGACCGAACGATCTTTTCAACCTTGATGTCCTCAAGGAGGAGTCCTGTCTCTTCTAATATGGAACCTTGTAAAGGACGGACTGATAAGGAGACTCAAAAAGGAACACCATACTATCTTAGGATATGCGGACGATCTGGTCATCATATCACAAGGCATATTCAATACTACGGTCAGAGAGCGCATGCAACAGGCTCTGAACATAGTAACAAAATGTACGGAAGAGGTGGGTTTAACTATAAGTCCCACCGAATCAAACATAGAATCTCCATACGGAGATTCCAATGGTTATGGATATTAAATATCTCGGGGTGATTATTGACTCGAGATTAACATGGACCAAACAAATGGAAAAAGTAGCAACAAGATCGGAAACCACATTAATGATGGCAAGACGAACTTGTGGGAAAACATGGGGGTTGAGTCCGCGAATGATACACTGGATATACAGAGTAGTGGTTAAACCCATAATAACATATGCGTCTTTGGTCTGGTGGACAGAGACGGCACAAAAGAATGAAATGATGAGACTAGCCAAGGTGCGAAGACTTGCTTGTCTCAGTATTGCAGGGTGCATGAGAAGCACGCCAACGGCAGCACTAGAAGCCTTATTTGGCCTTCCTCCATTACACCTCGTGATAATTGGGGGAAGCAAGGATGGGGCTATTTATACTTTGGCAAGTTTATCTGAAACCGTGAAAGGAATGCAGTCGAAAACATTCGACATTGCCACTTTAACTATAAAAAAGTTGAAGTACTGATTATGTAGTGATAATAATTATAAATGGGTCTTTTTATTATTAACAATATTAAAAATATGATTGAACGTTAATTTTATAATGTGCTTGTTTCCTTGGATTTATTCTATTAACATTATTTTCCAATTCATGAATATTAAAAGAGAACACTTTTCCAAATTTGTTATGGGCTTCTTAAAGCTCTGGCAACGTTGTACGAAAACCACAATGACCACACCCTCCGATTACATAATTGGTGATTTTTATCGACCAGCTGCCTTCTCATTGGCAAGCGCGTGCGTATGTTCTTCCCTCTCACTTCGTCAATTGACTGATATTGATTTATCCAGTGGCGTTGGTATTGTCAGTTAACTTTGTAATTTCAGTTTTACTTGTTAAAATAGGTACCGTACGCCATTTGTACGTTTGACAGATATACGCCATTTTTTTCCTCGCCTCTTACCGACGCCGCGTAGCTCCAGTTAAACTTGCCAAACTATAGGCAGCAAAATAACCTGAACAACAAAATAGTTAGATCGGGACACATATCCATTAAGGACATCATAAGTGGAGCCATTTTAGATATGAAAACAGACTATATGGCCACTAAACTTCTCCCCAGTCCCAAATATTAGGTAGAAATACCTCACAGAAAGGACTGGCAAGACTGACAGACTGAAACTTCCCCGAGAAGAGACCTGGTACACAGACTGGGGAAGGGACAAGAGCAGGTGTGTATAGTGAAATGAGAAATACAAGATGCTCCTCCTCACTAGGAGAACATACCTCTGTATTTCAGGCAGAGATTTATGCTCTCCTAGAATGTGTCATAATTAACAAATATAGGACTGACACTCATAGGATAAACATAATAACTGACAGCCAGGCACCCTTGCAGCTTTAAACAGCCGCAAGGTAACATCCAGACTGGTAGAAGAATGCCAGAAAGAACTAAATGAACTAGCAGACCACATTAAAGTAAGATTCGTGTGGGTACCGGGACAACGGTATTTCTGGAAATGAACAAGCTGATGAAGTCGCGAGAAGAGGTTCAGCAACAGCTTATGTTGGACCAGAACCAGCTCTTGGGACTATAAGAAGGTAGTCCGAGTGCAAATACAAAAATGGGTACAAAGCCAGCATAAACTTCAGTGGAGGAACACTCCGAAACAGGTACACAGTAAAACCTTCATAGGTGACACATGTGTAAGACGGGCCGAAGAACTACTGAATATCAGTAGGAATAAGCTAAGAATTATTACAAAATCACCTGCATAAAATAGGCTTATATAACGGGGACCTCAGCTGCAGACTTTGTGGCATGAAGACCGAGACCGTAACCCATATCTTATCTGACTGTGAGGCACTGGACTCGAGGAGACAAACATTCTTCGGAGAAGCCAATATGCCACCCGAAGTATATGGCACACATCCAAAGAACCTATATCGTCTACTCGAAGGTATGGGGATAACTGGATGGGTGGACTAAATGTGGGAGTAGAGTACAATTAAGCCAACAGGCTGCAGTGCTCCCGGCATCAGAACGGCTCCTAAACACACACAAAAAAAGCTCTTTATCAACCAAAACATGTCACCATCGAAGCCCGCCTAAATAATTTTGAATGACTACTAACATCCTAACATTTGGGTGATTACCAGGATATACAGCATTTACAAAAAGCTCGAAAGCAAATTAATTAACGCGGTTTAAGTGCTCACTCGATGCATGCGACCAAGACCAGAGACAGCGACCAGCGACAGAGACATGTGTTGTGCAAAACATTGGTTTAGACTATCAAATGTAACCTCTCAATGTGAGAGTAATGTGCCTCAGTCTCTGATCGGGGTCTTTCGGCTCGTCGCTTGACTGTAACGGTACCGCGACGCATGTCTCCAGTGTAGATAAATTAGAAGTTTCGGGGTTTTACCCCATTGGTAGAGATGGCGAGAGAAAATCCGCCACTTCATGATCTTGGATTAGAATAATAAAAAGATGTAATATCGTTTGAATGTGCTGTCGTCGGCAATTGAATGTTGTCTTATGAGAGGTTAAAATGCCCTTCTTCACTTCTGCGTTGAAACTTTGGATGCATGGGACATCTCTCGTTCTGAACAAAGCAGTACAGAATAATATTTTCATCCTCCTCCTCTTCAAATATGTTTATCAAATGTATATCCATGGCTTTGCGTAGCACCGTATCGACTGAAGTCTGTCGCTAACATCGGGAGAGCTGCCCTTCTGTCGTTGGTCTCTAGCTGGTCACGAGACACATGTCTCTGTTGCTGGTCGCTGCCTCTGGTCTCGGTCACAAAAATCGGGAGAGCAAAGGGCTCAGTTATCGCCTTATAACCATAAATAATCACATCGACCAAATGCATTTGGTATTTACCTTGTTATTGCTTGTCGATTACAAACATACATACAGGTGAAGCTAATAAAAGCGTGTTAAAAATGAGGTATCTTGAAGTTGACTAATTATATCAATTTTTATAATTTAGTCCTGATGTTGTAAATGTAATTTGTGAGTTCTGTGTTGTGTATGAGTTGAAACTTTTTTTTTTAGATTCTTAAATTTGAAAAAGGCTATTTTAAAAATTTTTCGAATAAAAAGTTCAAAAACTCGTAATTAGATGATTGAAATTTTAGTTGTGTCCCATTTTTTCTGATTTTAACTCTAAATTTAACATAAGCTTTGATGAAACTTAAAAAAGTTTTAGAAATGCTAAAATGCTATTTATGTTCTATGAAGATTCTGAAATTGAAATGAAAAAAAAAACACCTACGCTGTATAATAAACAACCGATTTACAAATTACTTTGTTATATTGAACGCACTGGTTTGGTAATAAAAAAATTATTTAAAACAATAATTTTATGACTTGTTGACGCTGTAAATTATGTTAAAAATGCAATTAATTGTTATAACTTACTCATAAAAAATGTCGTTAAGTCGTGGGATTTTTTTGTCACCTAAACGTGACGATTAGGCGCTATCGGAATCTTTGTATCCACAAATCAACTTTTATTGAAGAAAAAAAACCTGTACAACAATAAAAACATCATATCGAAATTATTTGTTCTTTAATTTTCAAATGTCCTTGGTAAGTATTTCCTTCAAATCGTAAACGTTTATGAGTAGGTAGGTGATTAGCCGTTTTTGATCTTCGACCCGTTTTCTTTTCTTTCCTTTTTTTTTAATTTTCAATGAAACAAACATTGTTGTCAGTTTATGTAACAAAAGGTGTTCGTAATATGTGTGATATTACATAATGTTTATATTTATGTAAATAAACGTATGAATCGTAATTGAAAGATTATATTTCGCATAGATACATGGTGTCCCAAAGAATACTCCTAAAATTGTACATTATACAGCGTGTCCAAGGAAATTTTGGAAATTATGAGTCTTCGCGAATTAGTATAAGTTTCGGTGTGGACTTGAAAAAATTTTCAAAACCTGAAAATTCTATAATCCATATCTAAGATTTTTCGATGTGGAAAATTCCTCTTTTTATAGAAAATTTAATTCTGAATCGAATGGCGTGGACTAGAACCTTGCAAACCTTAAGGTTCCCGAGATATTAGCCAATATGTGAAGAAATGTCAAAAAGTCAGTCTCCAGGTTTTCATAAAACTGGCCATAAAATGAGACGGGTTTTGGAAAACTTGAATTTTATTTCATTTCATGGGGTTTCAGAACAAGCAAAATTTTTTATCAGGAATAACATTTTCCACTAAATTAATATTTAAAAATTTTTCACCTGTAGGATACTCCATCCGTGGACACGCTGTATAACAAACGATTTAGGAGGGCTTCAATGAAATTTTTATGTGTTTCGTTCGAATTTTGGCCACTGCCGATGTAATGAGGCATTTAATGAAGTTTTATAGCCAAACATCAAGCCCGGATTATGTATGTGTCGCAGCCATCTAGCTTAAATAAGCCGTTCAATCAACAGCCTAGCCACAGTTTCATATATCATTATGTGAGGGTCCAGGATGTGGAAATATAAAGCGTTAAAATAATTATTCTGCAGTATACACATAGATTCAAAAGTTTTGCATCACCTTCTTCGGATGCAAAGGAATTTTTTTTCGCTAACAATTTTTTGTTGGCTTGTTTATCAATGTTTACCATTTCAATATGTTCCATATTTTTTGCAATATACAGATGTTTACAGTTTTTTTTGTAAGATAACATTTTTAGTGCGATCATTTTCACATTTAAGGCATTTGATTTTTACGATTTTAAGTGCAAACATGAAGCGTCAAGTCATAAGTGAGATTGACCGTGCAAGAATAGTGGCTTTAGTTGAAGAAGGTCATTCTCAAAGGTTCGTGGCAAACAGAGTTGGCGTTTGGCAAAGTGATGTGTCTCGTGTATGGAACCGGTATCTCCAGACCAATTCTCTCTGTGATAGACTTAGAAGCGGTAGAAGGCGTATTACTAATCAGCGGCAGAACCGCTATATCCACTTAACTATCCGAAGAAACCCGACCATGGCAATACCAGCACTCCAAAGAGATATGAGACATGCGTTGGGAGTTCAAGTATCGGTGTCAACATTACGAAGACGAATACTTGCGACAGGTTTGAGGTGTCGCCGACCAATAAGAGTGCCCAGACTACAATCTGAGCACAGAGTTCGCCGAATACAGTGGGCTCATGAACACGCGGCCTTGCCCGAAGAATTTTGGAATTCGGTGTTTTTTTCCGACGAGACAAGGATTTGTTTGGTACAAGATAGCCTTCGAATACGTGTGTGGCGGGATCCAACGAGAGTTGCTCAGCTTGCCCATGCTAGCCCCGTGCCGCCCTTCAGAGGAGGAAGTGCTATGTTCTGGGCTGGTATCATGTTAAATGATCGCACAGAATTAATTCATGTGGAGGGAACGATGACTGGTGATAGGTATCTCAGAGAGATTCTACATCCTCACGTGAGACTATGGCGCGCAGCTGTTGGCAATTCCTACGTTTTTAGGAACGATAACGCCCGACCTCATCGGACCAGAGCTGTAAATGAGTATCTTGAAACTGAAGGGATCAATCGCTTGAACTGACCTGCCCTATCTCCTGACATGAATCCCATAGAACATGCTTGCCAGGGCAGTGGCAGCACGCAGAAATCCACCCAGGAGTGTACAAGAGCTTGTTCATGCGGCCCAAGAAGAATGGCGAAATATTCCTCAACAGAATATCAATAATTTGGTAAACAGCATGGGCAGCTTGCATAAATTCTAGAGGTGGAAATACCCTTTATTAAAAGTTCTCATTCAGGTTCTCACTTAACCTTTTCTTTAAAAAGAATCAATTTGTATTTAATTTATTTAATTTCTAAGAATACTTTTTATGTTTAAAGCAAGTTTATTATAGGATAATAGAAATTTTTGACAAATATAGATACACGTTTTTTTTTATTGAAACTAATTATTTGATTAATCTCTGATCCATTTATAATGAACACATTTTTTTTTCGGAGATATAGGGTGATGCAAAACTCTTAAATCTTTGTGTATATTGGTCAGCGCTTTATTAAAGAATACAATATTACAGGAAACTGTAATAATACTTCAAAATTATTGTTTTACAGATAATATTTTATTAAATCGGAAATTGAGTGTGTTCTTATTTTACTCTTTAAAAACTGACAAAATTATTAACGTTAAAACTACCAAGTGAAAGTGGCGACCAAAATTTTACCAAAAAAATATAAATATGTTTTTTCAAGACTTTCTGCACAATTTTTTTTCGCTAAATACCAAATGTATATATTTACTTTTTGATCAAATTAGTACTTGCGGAACACCCTGTATGTACTTGATTCGTTACGTAACCACCTGTCATGACTTATCGAAAGTGAATTATTCAATACTCAACTGTTAAAGTTGATTATTCATGCTGAAGGTTAAAGACTTTAGAGAACCTATAATTATTTTACTATTAAACTAAATTTCCGTTTAATATGATTGATAACATTTAAACGGGGTATATTGTTATGGTAATATTGCAATTTCACCACTAGGCAAGTTTCGTTCAGATTTCTACATAGCAAGTCATTACGTTCGGTTAAAAAAAGCTACAAAGTAACCGATTTAATTTTTGTTATTATCTACAGACAAATATAAATTTTATATTTTATAGTTACTCCTATGGCAGTCTGTACACAGAATAAATTACCCACACAGAAGACATACCTTTTGAAATTTCTATAAGAAATACATTATTGCAAGGGCAATTGAGCGAGTTTGATTTCATATTGTTAACAGTATTAGTACCTATCACGGACTGAGAAAACTTATGAAGGAATTCACAGTCCAGGACCACGATCGACGAACTGATGAACGATCATATCACGTAATTTCGATGCAAGGATCTTTCACATCACTCTTCATTTGATGTACAGCAAGCGATGTGTGATGTGAAAGGAGCTGGTGAAACATGCGTATGTGTGTTATAATGTGACAAAAACTTAGATCTTATTTTTTTGGGGTTAGGTTATTTCTTCTTTTTTTAAAAGTAACATTCGGCGTTTGCTTAGTAAACTGTCAAAATACAGTAAATTTGACTATCATCGGTGGAGAACACTGATTGCTGGAGAATACGTTTTTTTGTCAAATCATGAAGGGACCGTTCACATCACACGTTCACATCAGTATTCACTTCACTTATTCAAGAATACTGGTCCTGAAAAGAGTTGAGCAGTTTAAATAACTATTTCAAAGCTTAGTTTGATGGCAAATAAACAGGAAAACTACACAAATGGAACGGAAGTGTAGAGTGGAAGTGGAAACCACGTGGGAACACCAAAATGGCAAATTCAATTCACAATATTCATATTCACTAATACAAGATTAATAGTTGTGGCGTGGGTTGTTTACTTTAGACATAGCAACCATTAACAATGAAATTTCAGTATCAGCTGTTTTCACTAAAAACAAAGGTGTTGCTTCTGTATAAGTGCGATATTATGTGCTATGACCATTATTCTACAACTTACAATGCTTTTTACATTCTTCGTTTGTTACATAAAAAAAAAGCCGAGTGAATTGTTTTGGTAAACCATAAAATAAAGTTGCATGATCGATGTAATACCTTGTATGTATGTGTGTTTTTTGGGGTGACATTCACTGAGACCTAAAAGATCTATTGTGCCCCCTTACTTCTACTCAGTTTCTGAGGAGAGTCTCATAAACTAGTAGTTCCTTTAGTCCTATTTCCCGGAGGAATTTTAGGATGTCTGCAGGCTTCAACTTAGGCAAATGTTCCTCTTCTATCCAGTAATCTCCTAGGTGCTATGCTTTAGGATTCTGAAGTGCTGTACAGTTGGAAAGTATGTGGATGGAGGTTTCTTCTTCCATTCCACAAAATCTGCATTCTTCTTCCTCCACTATTTTGAGCTTTTTCAGGTGCCCATTCAGGCGACAATGTCCCGTTAGGATCCCTGTTAAAACTCTTAGCGCAGTTTTACTTTGACTTCTTTTGATCTCAACAGGTTGTAGTCACCCAGAAGAGTCTTCGATTGTATAAGCCCTACTAGATCTTTCCAATAATCAGATCTTCTCCTTTTCTCGGCTTTGCTTATTTCTTCCAATATTACATTGGGGCTGATTCCGCAAAAGGGTTCAGGCCCCCAGAAAGGTATTTCAGTCCCCCTTTTTGCTAGTTCATCTGCTATTTCATTTCCTTCTATTCCAGTGTGTCCTGGAATCCATAGTAAGGTGACTATGTCGTTCTCGCCTAGTTCATTGAGCTTGTCTAGGCATTCCCACACCATTTTAGAACTGATCACACAAGAGCTCAGTGCCTTAATGGCTGCTTGACTATCCGACATTATGATAATCCTTTGTGTTCTGTATCTAATACCTTGAATACCTTTAATTATTTTTTCTACTATCGTGCGGAAAAGTCCTCTTTTCCGCACTAATTTTAGTGCGGAAATAGTAGTTTGTACAACTAGTACGCAAAGCGTCACTTTTCCCACGAGCGCAGAAGTTTGTAGCAAGAGCCGTAAGGCGAGTGCCGCAAACCTAGCGGGTAGGAAAAGTGATTTGCTGACAAGATGTACACAATATTTTTTCTACAACCATATTTATTAATGAAAGAAATGCAGTAATTTATATAGTTGTTTTATTTAAACTTTGAACAGAAAGAACCTACAATATGAAAATAAATCGAAAAATCAGTTGAATGTCTAATTAATTGTAAAATTTGAACAATTTTGTATTGAAACCTCAGGTAACAAGCTTTCGGTTGCAGTTCGAGTCTTTTCGATAAAATATGGAGGAGAATTTTCAATGTTCGAATTGGATAACTCGAAAGATAAATTATTTTGATCTTGGTTCTTAATTCCTAAAAGAAAGCTTAATAGGTTAATGTTTCTATAATTAATAAATAAGAATAAATAATGAAATAAATGGTTTACTTATTTTTGGTTTAAATTTAAAAATTGTACCCCAATAAGATTTTCACCATTAGGTTGAATTGTCAAAAGAAGTTGACAGGTCATAGGTAGCTTTGTTTGACATTTCGGTTCGGGAAAAAGGCCATAGCGTGTACTGTTCGCATTACTTTTCCAACGGTTATCAAAAGAATTAAGAAAAGGCCTGCTTTGCGTATAAAAATTTGTGTAGAAAAGCGTGTTTTGCATAGTGGTTGTGGGAAAAGTTGATTTTTTTAAGTTTTTGGGAAGTATACTGACATTTGAATATTAGAAATATTGTAGTTTACCAAATGACTGGAGAAGTAAGAAATTTATTAGAATTCTGCTATAATTTTTAATAAATAGAAACGTATGTTTCAATAATTTTTTAATGGAATTGGTATGAGCCTCATCAAATGAATAACAAATGATAATAATTAATTTGTTAATATGTATTTAATAATAAATGTTTCTTTAAGTTAACTTTTGGGATTTTTCCGCATGCTAGTAGAAAAAATAGTGTGCCTAACACGTGCGTATCGTAACTTAATGGCACGCGATTGCTGGTTGAGCTTCGCTGACGCATCGTATCATTTTCCGCACTAGTTAGGTACTTAATAGTAATTTACGTTACAAGACCGGAAAGTAGTGTTTTTCAGGTCGAGACAAGCTGGAAGCTTGCAGAGACCTGAAAAACACTAATTTCGGGTTGCGTGACGTACAATATTTTTTTTCTACAAACGTGTTAAAAATGCCATTTTTAGCACTCCATAGAAGCCTTAAAAATGTCACTTTAAGACACTGAGTGCCTTAAAATGTTTATGGCACTGCTGGTGAAAGTGAATTGTCAAATTTTGAAAGCAAACGTCAAAATATTTAGATATTATTTATTAACATTAATATTAATAGTACAATTTGTGCAATTTGACAAATTATCTCCTTTGGATGTATTAATAAAGATTTTTAAAATTTAATTCAAACTGTATTATTGCATTTTTTGAACGTTTGTAGAAAAAATATTGTATGATATACGTGTTAAAAGTACCTTTTAAGGCATTCACATGCGTGCCTTAAAAATGTACTTTTAACACTTATATCATAAATAACTATTTAAGACTTCTTTATTTACACTTTTCACTTTTTTTCTCAAAACCAATTTTTAAATGCGTCGTATGACTTCTCGTAACGGAATTTTGATTTTACGATTTTACTGGTAATATGTGGCTAGTCGCTTTCCTCACTGCTTCCAAAATTTCTTCTGGAATCTCATTTTCCTGGTCGGATAATTCAAAATCTGAATTCATATTATTTCACACTCGCGAAATAAGTTTGACATAAACTACAAATTAAAAATAAACGAACTGTCATTACACGACAATATATCGAAACGTTACCATAGTAACAAAATCAAGGTAGATTGTATTATAAAAGAGCGATTGGAAAAATGGAAGATCAGGGACCAGAAATAGTTATTTACGTAACAAGTCCCGAAAGTGATATTTTACGGGATGAGTAGGCAGTTTCCAGGTCGAGTTGTTCTAAACTATTAACATTTAAGTTAAAGTCAAATTTTGTTCAATTTTTGTGTATTATAGAGATAGTATTTTATTGTTGGAATAACTTTAAGGATACAGCTACTTATACTGTATTATAAAATATGAAAAATATCCTCATTTAAATAAAATATAAATGATATTAAAAATATAACACTACAAGAAATATAAAAATCTTATATTTTTTTAAAAAAAATGCCAATGATCCCCAAATAATGTAAGCTTATTACTTTGATGTCCCTCTCTAATTGTGTGAAAGGAATTTTAATGTTCTATCAAAATGTTACCAACATAATACACTACACACTGTGCTTTGTGGGTTACTAAGTTCCTCTACTTACAAACTTCATCCAGGATTGCCCATACTAAATATTAAATCACTAAAAAATCGTGATAGAACATGTTAAAAGCTTCTGAAAACATTAAAGTTAGCGACCAGGGGGCCTATTCTCGAATATCGAATGACATTTGTCGTATTCGACATATGTCGATAGAAATTGTCGCACAGCATTGGCATCTGGCTTTCTCAAATGGGTTCGACATCTAAGTCGCATGAGATAAATTTTGTCGAATAACATGAACTGGCAACACCGAAATTTCGATATTATATCGTGTTCCATGCCACTTCTCTTGTAAAGTTGTAAAATAATGAAATGACAGTAGTAGTTATATATGATCTGTAATGACAGTAATGATTTGGTTATTAAATTTGTTAGAAGTTAGAATGTACAATGTACTTACTCGAATGTAAAACAAGAATAACAAGATAAACATGGAAAGTGAAACCAAAAAAAATTATTGCACCCAAAACGAAAAAAAGAAAAAGAAAATGAGCCTCTTTTATCTGGAAAATTTTCAAGAGATAATGCACTTGCACGATTTCCTTGTTTAGAATTCTAGAATAATGATTAGCTCTCTAGCTAATTCTTTAGTTAATCTGAACGTTTTAATAAACTTTCTGTCAGATAAGAATATAAAAGCGCTTCTATATATTCCTCGTCTCTCTCTAGGTCGCTGATACATTTCTTGATTTTCTAAATTTTCAATAGATTAATAAAGCTGCCATTTTCTCTCTACAAAAACTTCTGAAACAGAACCTAACAAAAGTATTAAACAATGTTTCGAGTGTTTTCACTTTTGACATCTATAACATTAACCTATAAATTCCGCAAGTGATGAAATTCTCGCATTCGACATAAATTGTCGACTGCCTTTGACCATTCTACAATTTGTCTATCAAAAATTTGCGAAGGCGACATTTGAGAATAAGAATATTCAGATTTTATTCGACAAAGAGGATTTCTCGCATGCGACAAAATATGTCACGGTTTGAGAATAGGGTCCCAGAAATGTTGATTATACATATACGAAAAAATGTTTATATTTAAAATAATACAGATAAGTACTGAGCAAGTTCCACTTCTGAAACACAATCCCACTTCTGATATGTTTCAACTATCAGCGGACACTTTGGATTAAATTTTTATCTGCTGATCTACTTTTAAATCAATTTTCATCGTATTACTATCCCATCAATACCTCCTACCTGCGTCAAATATCCACAACACTTTTAAAATTCTGTTGTTTACCGAAGCAAAAACAAAATATGCGGCAACAACAAGCAAAACTAACACGGTTATATGACCAAATTTCTTCTCTTATTAAATAGGTAACTTAATCTAGTATCGAATATATCCAGTATCCCAAATACCGATGAAATGAAATTGACGTTTATGTCAAAGTACTCTGCGGGGCATGCTTCGATGCACACGACGGACGGTGTTGGTTCTCTTTTTGTTAGGTATATTGACTAGTAAGGTAGGTATCTTTTGCGGCACTTGACCCTAATGTCGAAGATTGAGCAACGTGCTTTTACGTGGTTTTCTATACAGAGTGATATCAGTAGTATTATTTAAAAGGATAAAAAATGTAGAACTGGAAAAAAGTAGCCCTGCTCTACAAATTATTTAAATGTTTATTAGGTACTATTGCTTTATTGTTGTTTGAAAAACTGTGAATGGATCTTAAAAAATGTTACAACAAATTTCTTGCAGTTTTAAACTTCTAAATATTATTTATTGTCTAGTTATTATGTGTTTCACCGTAAATATGGGTTATTTGTTATTCTTCAAGAGTATTTTCTATCAGTGGTATCAACTTACTAGCTATAATTTTTCTCGTAGACTTTCATAGCTGTACTACTCTGCTATTCAAATCCCCAAGTATAATCATTTTTCCTTTTGCTTTTTCTGTAGGGAGCCAATATTTATAAAGTATGAATTTTTGGCCCATTTCTGCTGA
Organism: Galerucella tenella; assembly: GCA_910591685.1. Lineage (NCBI taxonomy): Eukaryota > Metazoa > Arthropoda > Insecta > Coleoptera > Chrysomelidae > Galerucella > Galerucella tenella. The sequence goes on from CAJUYH010007115.1 coordinate 15,567, forward strand.
ATACATGCATTGTATAGTTATTTTCACGATCGAAGAAACTGACCTGACCTGAGGTGGGATAATGACTTGCAATAAAGCCATAAAAGTATTTTAGCCGTATGAAACGAGTGTATACCGCAAACCAACACACACTAATAGATATTTGAATTTTGACTCTAATCATTCTATAAGCGTTAAAAAAGGGATAGTAAAATCTTTATACAATAGGGCCAGAATCATTTGTTCTAGTGATGATCAATTTACAAAGGAGAAAACTTTTTTAAAAGATGTTTTAAATAACAATAATTACCCTGCAGAATTTGTAAATAAGGAGATTAAGCATATAGAGAGGGGCTCATTGTTAATACCCCATAACAATAATATTAATAATTCAGCTAACATAATTTTTAGGAACTTAACAATACCGTATGTTAAGGGTTTATCGGAAAGAATTAAAAAAATTGGTAACCAATTCAATATTAGAACTAGCTTTAAATCGAATAATACATTGAGATCAATACTAACAAAAACGAAACCAAAGAATGAAGAACAATCTTCAAAAACTGCATATATCAAATATCATGTGAATGCGACAAATTTTATTTAGGTGAAACATCTAGACCATTGAAAGTACGAATAAACGAACACAAAAAATATATCAAAGATAGGGAATTCTTTAAGTCAGCTATTTGCAAACATGCTTGGGAAGAGGGTCATCAAATTCAATGGGATTCATCAAAAATAATATTAAAAGAACCCAATAATAAAAGACGGAAAATCAAAGAAAGTGCTTTAATACAACTAAATGCAGATAAATGTGTTGCTAGTATTTCAGCCTAATGTAGTCAAATTTGGTTACCAATGTTAGAAAGAGAAATTTCCAATAATCAATTACCTGCGTTATCAGGATAGCATCATAAGTTTTTATCTAGGTTTTCTTATGATTTATAATTTGAATAGTTGTTAATCGATACACATTTCAATACACAAAATCACAAAACTGAGTATACATATTTCAAAAACTTAAGTATTCATACACAAAAAAACTATCAAGAAACGAGTTTTATTAACAACATTTCCAATATAAGCGAAAAAAACGCGCTATCCCAATAAAAACCGTTCCTGGAACGTGCACTTCACTGGATTCCATTTCTAGTAGACTATCATATCGTTGGAATGTCAAAAAATGAAATATTTCATTTCACATTTTGCCACAGATATGATCTACTATGAATGGACCTTAATAAAAATTTGATAACAAAATTTTGCAGTCTTAAACTTCAAAATAATTTTTGATTGTCTAGTTGTCAAATTTTTTCTGTTGTGTCAGTTAGGGATAAAAAAATTACTTAATTTCTACTTATTTTTTCTTGACAACGGTAGCTGGAACGATACCGAAACGTTGAAATAAAGAATTTAAAAATATTGTGGTTTAATTTCCCAAGAAATTAAAAAAAGAATGAATAATATACCACAAGGAACATACAGAAGATGGATAGTATTTATTCTGTTGGCGAATAATAAATTATGAGACTTTTGGGCCATTCTTTTTCTTTTTCATAATGTATCTTGCGGCTCTGCACAATCATTCCGAAAAGTTTTATGATTTTATTGCATCTCAAGCCTAAGTCAAGTCAAGTCAGTTTCTTAGATATATTATAGAACTATAACTGATTCTGAAACACGGGCTTACGCGTTTGACATGCAAGAAGTTTTGGAAGGGCTCCTGAGCCTGAGCCTGAGCCGAAGCCGAAACAAGCACATTTTTTCGATTATAGTAGTGTTGAGCACTCAAAATTCTTACCAGTAGGTGAAACAGAAATATCATTTGAGTGTTATTACGAAAATTGTGTGTGTTCAATAATTCGAAAGGCTTTGAGAGATAAAATTCCACAGTATTCAAATATTTCAGCTGACAAAAATGGATAAAAGCTAGTTTTTGAAGATTATTCAAAGATGTGCACATCTTCAGACAATACTAATCCACTTAAAAAAGTAGGTGTCTTATTTGAAACGTAAGTGATAATTCTGACGTTTGAAAGATTAAGATTAGACGTAAACAGATTAGACATCTCTTTTTCGGAACACAGCCAAATAACAAAACATCTCACTTTGAAAAAATCTTGTAAACACAACACAGAGAATTCCGGAAAAATAAATTCGATGGTTGTTATTTTTATGACTGTTCTTACTTAGCATTATTCTAAATAAATACGACAGAGAGCAACGAAATCAAATAGACCTTCATTCTGCGCGTATATTTACTTTGTATTTTACCTGACGCAGACGTTTATCTTTGGCAAATATTAAATATTTAGAAATATGTCACCCTGTCGCTAATAAGACCTTAACGTTACTACAGACCGAAATTTCGTGACGAGTCTTTTTGAAAAAAATCTACTATCCTCCTCTTTGAGCACCAATACTGCCGACAAAATATGGGAAAAATCAGAAAAAAATGGAAAACTATTGTTTGTTTTAAGGATGTTATTTTAAAATAGTTGATTTCAAGGAAGATCAAAACTCGACAAAATCACTAGTTAGGTATATACTTTTTGAAATATGACCAGAAAATATTCTATATATATTTTTTTAAATTTTAGGCATAGTTTCGGGAATAAAGGAAAGGGGGGTCGATTTTCTTAAATAACACTGCAAGTTATCCAATCCTTCATTTGTTTGAAGTATGCTTGACCATTTTTCAAGCTATACATTTCCACTATAGTCTGTACAGAAAGTACGAGGAGTAATAAATCATTCACTTAAGTAGATTTCATAGACGTACCAAAA
>CAJUYH010007116.1:0-18335 GCA_910591685.1 Galerucella tenella
AGGGCCTTAATTGTTACCTTATTAATATAAAGAAAAGAATTTACTTAAGCAAAACTAGTAAAAAAATAGAAAAAGTAATTTTAGGGCGCCACTAATTTTCTTTCCTAAAAGAAAATTACCACTAATTTTCTTTCCTAAAAGAAAATTAGAAAGAAAATCGAATTTAATGGTCAGCTAACTTTTAATCTGTTTAAAAAAAGAACTTAAAGTTTCTGCATAGTAAATAAAACTAACAGAGTAAAAAAAATGTATATAATTATAGTCTTGAAATTACAAAAAAAAGATACTATCATTTTCAGTGCTGAAATTATATGTATTGAAAATTTTGGTTCGTTTTAGATGGAGAAAACACTGAATTGCCTAAATGTAGATACAATGCAGTTAGGTGTCCAATCCAATGAAAATGTGACATATTGTCAATGATTTATATAGTTAACCTTGTAATCAGTATAATGATTTCTATTAAAAAACCTTGCATCATGTGTCAATATATTTTTATTGGGGCATGTGTTGTTCGACCCTGCAAGATCGATATAATTATTTACCGTCCACGTGTTACAATTGCTATTCCAAATAGGTCTGGTGTCAAGAATAAAATAACATCCAATAAATCGTCACCTAAATAAACAGTCACATGATAAAGAGCATTTAAAACTTGACATTTAGAAACTTAATTATAAAAGTATAACAGGAATTGGTAAATTCAAAGTTAAATAAAGGCATTTTGGGAAGGAATTTTTATTGCAATTGAAGCGATTTTTCATTAATTATTTTATTTTTCCCCAAAATTTAAGAAGGTAGTAGATGTAGATACGTGTAACCATATTTTGGAAAAAATATCACTTATTATTTTAAGTAGTATCTAATTTTGTATTTTGTTAAGTTGACTATTTCTAGATGCTTATTAAGAGGAAATTCTAGAGATGCCGATAAGCAATTTAATTGTCTACTCCTTCACATTATAATGTAATTGGCGTAAGCTTCAAAAATAAGTTCATGTACAAGGAACACCCCACCACGTCAATGTATATTTTTTGATCAGTTGTTTACCGAGCCGCGACTAAATCCTGTAGAACTGACCTCTTCGGTTAATTTTCGATAAAGTTTCTTTTTTGTGTTGTTATCTCATAAAATCCACCAAAATGCCGTTCAATGTTATGTTGCAATTATGTAAAATCACAAGGGCAAGTAAGCTTTTCCAGCGTAACTTTTACTTGCCTTTGCTCAAGCCTCTATCACCCAAAGATGCCCTTCGACGGCACATAATCACTGGAAAGAATATCCTCAGCAAAATGGAGCATTATATTCCTGTTTTAGAAGAATACCAAGCGAGACAGTCCAGAAGAAAATACACACCAAGAGGAATGGGGAAAAAACGACTAAGAAAGAAACCTAATAAAAAGTACGTTATGCCCTTCTTCGATGACGATATGGATGGTCATTCAAGGCTTCATTCATTGATATCCAGAAAACCCAAAGGACGTGGACAGTGTTATACTTACGAAGTACCAGATAAAAATTGTACACTTGTTTTAAATTATCAGTTTGAAAGAGCAATTCGTGATAAAGAAATAATCGATGTGATGATGGCACAAAGATCGGAAAAAATTTCTGTAGTTTTGAAGGATGGTTCGAAAGTAAGTTTACCAATTGTCGCTTATGATGGTAACTCACCTTTTTATAGAGGTGAAGGGTGGACCAGAAAAGAAATAGAAGAAACCCACCACCACGGTAAAGAAACTATGTCTGTTGCAAAGTTATTTGAAGCCAAAGAGTCTGGTGTGGAAGAATGGGAATTAGAAATGATGAGAATGGCTGCGAAACGAAAGAAAAAACACAGAGGAGAAGGTACTGCTGATTGGAAAGCTATGATGGCAGCTCAAGCAGAAAATATCGATTGGGATAAATTTGAGGAGGACGCGAAACAAATGGTAGAAGAACAGCACGAGCCTGTGGATGATGAACCAATACCTATGGAAGTTGATGATATGGAAAAAACAAAGAACGTTATAGAGAAAATAAAAACAGCTGGTGATGAAATAATCAGTCTATTACCTCTAATGCCCGAAATTCCCGAAATTATTAATATAATCAAAGAAGAAGGTGAAATGACAGAAATAGCAAATGTATCTGGTTTAAAATTGGAATTGAAATCTTCAAAAAAAGATAGGTTTGTACCAGGACAAATGGTGAAATCGGAAGAAGGAGAACTTTTTGTTCCAGGCCAAACAATAACCAACGAAGATGGACAGGAAGAGTACACCCCTGGATTTACAGTTATGCTCGAGGACGAGCCTACACTTATTCCGGGCTTGGTAATGGGCGATGATCCAAATAAAGCTGTGTTCTTGCCAGGAGATTCCACTATTACGAAATCTGGCGAGCTTCAGTTTACTGAAACCGAAGACGACTACAAAATAGATTCTTCCCCACCTCTCCCTGATGTGCCTGAAGTGGAGGAAGTCGAATTAGAGGAGGAGCAAAATAGCGAAGACGAGGAAATAGAGATTCGGCCGCCCCCTAAACGAGAAAAAAAGGAGTTCGTTTACGAGAGGCCGAAGCGACAGTTCACACAAAGTATGGGTCCTAAACGCCGTGAAAGAGGCCCTAAAGGTCCTAAGGGCGCTAAAAAATTATCAGTTCCTGATGTCCAGCCACCGCCGATTTTAACAAAATCAAGTTCCGGGCCGGTTTTGTACGATTTATCAGTGCCACTACTCGAAAAAGACTTACTTCTACAACAAAAAGAACGCGTGGAAGTTTTCACAGAGAAGAAAGCAAAAGAAGAGGTGAATATAGATAAGAAAAGGTTAGAAATAAGAAAAAAACTGAGAGAAATGGCTGCCAACAAACCGCCAAAACCAAAGTATGTACCCTTAGAGCCAGTTGTGAAGAGTGAAAAATTGAAAGAACTAGAAAAAAGCATAAAAGGGGGAAACTTTTTTGACGTCGACTACAAAAAATATTTAAATAAGGAGAGAAACACGCCTTTCAATTGGTTGGAACCACCCGAATATCGAAACATTTTCGATACGGTGGGGATAATGCGTCACCGCATATGGAAGTCGGTTATTTAGGCATGGCAGCTGCCAATTATATCAGTCCATGGTGCTATTTTAAGAACAATTAATCGGGCCAAGTATCGATTACATACAATCATCATCCGCATTTATCGAAATCCATTTGAATTTAAAACATCTAGTTCATTATCGCTGCTGTGCTCGATTCGCGCGTGGACAGAGTAGTACTTAACTAGTTTATCAAAAAAATTTTACAGGACTTTAATCGATTACGAACGGGGTCAAGATGCCTATCAATGTGAAGATATCCCTTTGCAAAATAACCAGAGCCAGCAAACTGTTTCAACGCAACTATTATCTTCCTTTATTAAAACCATTGTCTCCAAAAGATGCTTTAAGAAGAAAAATAATAACTGGACAAAACGTACTTGGAAATAGAATCGAACATTACATTCCCGTTCTCAAGCCACACGATGAAAAACTTGCCGAAAAACGAAGAAGAGGAAAAGGTGCTGTCGTCGTCAAGAAAAGAATAAAAAGACATGAAAATGGTCGATATGTCGAACCATTCTTAGATGAAAATATGGAGTATCATACCTTACTACAAAACATTTTAAGAAGAAAATCCAAGGGCAAAGGACAACATTACATCTATGAAGTTTTGGATAAAAACTGCATCTTGGTTATCGATTCCCAAATGGAAAAAGCCGTCAAAGATAAAGATATCGCTGACATTGTAATAGCTCAACGCAGCGAAAAAGTTGTATTCAAATTGAACAACGGTATGAAAATTACCCTCCCTTTAGCCCCTTTCAATGAAAACGTTCCACTCTATCGTGGTAGCGGATGGACTAAGGAACATGTTGAACAAGAACATCATCATGGCAAAGAAACTATGAGTATAGCTAAAATTTTTGAAGCTAAAGAATCTGGAGTTGAAGATTGGGAATTGGAAATGATGAGATTGGCGAATAAAAGAAAGAAGAAGCATAGAGGTGAAGATAACGTAGATTGGAAGCAAATGCTATCTGGATGCTTGGAAGAAATGGATTGGGATAAATTTGAAGAAGATACAAAACAAATTGTCGAAGAAAAAGAAGAAGTTGTTGAAGAAGAAAACATACCGATGGAAGTTAACGACATGGATAAAACTACGAACGTAGCGGAAAAACTGAAAGCAGGCGGAGAAGATGTTTTAAATCAGCTACCTGTAATGAAAGAAATTCCAGAGGTTATAAAAAATTTAGAGAGTGGTGAGATGTGCGAACTTTCCAATGTATCTGGTGCGAAAATTGTCCTGCCAAGCAATAAAAAATAATGTTTTGTCGTTGGACAAATGGTAAAAACCGATGAGAACGAAGTGTTTGTCCCCGGACAAACAATCGTTAATGAAGACGGCAATACCGATTATACTCCAGGTATAACAATCAATGACGATAGCGAGCCAACCCTGATTCCCGGCCTTGTAATGGGAGAAGAAGAATCTCCTGCCATGTTTTTGCCAGGTGAATCGACTATAACCGAAGAAGGACAGCTGAAATTTGAAGCGACCGAGGAAGACCGACCGAAACGATGGCGTCAACTCTCCGACAGCCCCCCACCGCCACCCAAGCCGAAACGAAAACCAAAAGACGAGGAGGAAATTGTCATTCGTAGACGTGTTATTGAAGATCCATCCGAGCCTTTAATCAAAGAGAGAGTTAAGAAGAGACCACCGATCGAAATTAAAAAAGCTGATTCTCCTCCAAGACATATTTGGGAACCTAGAGCACCGATGGAAGATCCGCTAAAACTTATGGAAGAACAAAGAAGAAAACGAGAAGAAGAAGAAAGGAAAAGAATGAAGGAGAGATTAGAAGAAAAAATTTTAAAAGAAGAATCCAAGGTGGATCAATTGAGGTTGGATATGAGAAGAAAATTCAAAAATTTGAAATTCGAAAAACCCAAAGAGTATGTTCCCATAGAACCAGTTATTAAAAGCCAAAAGCTGAAAGAGCTGGAGAATAGTATAAAAAAAGGTACTTTCTTCGATGACGACAAGACGAAGGATATCCTCGAAAAAGCGAAGAGTGCAACGAGAATGTTGAAATATCAGAATGTCCTGAATTCTTACGGCAACTACTTTGGAAAACGATTTTAGCCGAAGCAGTTTGGACGCCGCTGAACATCCCGAGACGGTACGACGCTACTTCAGTCACATCGACGACGCGGCGATGGTAGTATTTGACGTCGAACGAGCCGAATCGAAATCGAATCCAGTTTGATACAAAATTGTAAAAAATAATTTTGTTTTATATACCAAAGTGTGTAGTGACGGTCATTCATTTATAAACATTATTTATTGTAATAAAATTAATTAAAGCTGGTGTTAATTTTTATTAATCATGGTTAATTATGTGCTGTCTTTTTGCAAAATTACCGGAGCAAGTAAGATTTTTAAAAAACATTTTTATTTACCTCTACTCAAGCCGATTAATCCGAAAGAAGCTCTACGTACTCTTAGAATAACCGGTAAATGGTTGCTGGGAGCCAAAATACAACGTTATATTCCCGTTTTATTAAACCACACTCAAAAAAGATCGAAAAAAGTGAAAAATTTTGGGAAAACACCGCATTGTAAATCATGTGATTACACTTACATGACACCCAATTTAGATTTAGAAAATGAAAATCATAAATTACTCCACAAAATTCTAGAAACGAAAGAAAAAAATGGTTGTTACACTTATACAGTGGATGATAAAAAATATAATATAGTGTTTGATTCAGGTTTTGAAAACGCTATTAGAGACGGTGATATCATAGATATCATGGTTTCACAAAAAACCGATAAAATTTTAGTTAAACTTAAAGATCGAAAGAAAATTCCAATAGAAATTCAATATTTCGAAGGAGATTTTGACAAATTAATGTGCGGAGAGGGAGCTACAACCGCTGCCGAAGAAAACCAACATCATTATGGTAAATACACTATGAGTTTAGCGAGATTATTTGAAGAAAAAGAACTTCGCGATGAACAATGGGAAGAGGAACTTAAAAAAATCATGAAACGTAGAAAAAAACAAAAATGGGAAAATTCAAAAGCTTACAAAGAAATGATGAAACGGACCATGAAAAATTTAGATTGGAATAAATTTGAGGAAGAAGCTAAAAAAGTTATCGATGAAATTTCAGAACCTCTAACCGAAATTCCCATCGAGATGGAAGTAGATGATTTAGAATCAACAAAAAATGTTAACGAAACACTTTTAAGTCACGGCCCAGAAATTCTCAATCAACTCCCAACTATAACCGAGATTCCAGATTTAATTAAGAATATGGGAACTGCAGAAATTGCCGAAATTGAAGATGTGCAATCGGAAGACAACCAACAAAGAAGAAGGGTAAGTGGAGTCAAAGTTACACTACCTTCTGGAAAAGAATGTTTTGTAAGCGGTCAAATGGTACTTACTGAAGAAGGAGAAGTTTTTATCCCTGGACAAACTGTACAAAATGAATACGGAGATGAATATGTGCCTGGTATTACTACCAACGTCGATAATAAGCCAACTCTAATTAGTGGATTAATTATGGGTGAAGACCATAAAGAACCAATGTTTTTACCATCACAAGCAGCTATAACAGCAGATGGACAGCTTACTTTTGCAACCACACCAGAAGAACGTCCTCCACCGCAAGATGAAGCCGAAAGAAAGGTGAAAAGAAAAAGGAAGCCTAATATTTTGGAAGAAGTTATAATAATTGAGGAAATGGCCGAAGAACCTTCCGATTCCGAAGAAAAATCTACGAGTATCTCTAGTGTAGAATTGAATAATTCAGAAATAGAAGAACTCGACATGGAAGCCATAAGATTAAATCAAGAGCGGCATAGATTGGAAATGGAAAAACTCAAAATGCAATTATTCGATAATATGGACGATATTATTGCTAATCTTGAAGATAAAAAAGCACAGCTCATGAAAAAATTACAAGATCTACGACGACAACACATGGACAACAAAAACAATTTAGTTTCGTACGCAACAGAAAAAGATGCACTGGAAATAGCTTCTAAAATAACCGACAATCAAGACACTATTAATAGATTGGTAGACATACTTTCAACAATGACAAGAAGATCATCGACTTTCCGTGATAAAAATAGCGTACGAGCAGATAACATCGACCTGTCATATTTAAGTACAAACGCCGGTGATTCTGAAATTAAATTTCATTCTTGTTCGAATAAACTTAAAATACTTTTCAAAACCGCTTTGGTGGCTGCTAATGATGTTTTTAAAAATAGACCGAAAGATCAAATACTAGCTCTTACAACTATCGGAGGAATTTTAGCGCAATCCATGAAAAATGACGTTAAGTTAACATTGGAATTAACGAATTTGATGAAAACGCAACTTGATAGAGATGAAGTTTGTGAAACGGCCTTTAAACAGTTAACGAGAGTTATTGAAGATACGAAAATTTGTATAGTAGCAATGATAGTTGATAAACCGATGACGATATCCGATCTTATAGAGAGTATTGAAAAAGTCTTGGGCAGTGAAAATGTGATGCACATTGCTTTTGCGAAAGTACTTAAAATAAATCCCATCATAGCTCACTTTCTCATAGAAAATCTCGAAGATCAGTTGAAAGAAATAACATCGGAGGAAGATGCAATTAAAGTCCTTCAAAAATCTATCGTAGAAACCATAAGGTTTACGCTAGACTCAAATTTGGAACAGATAAAGAAAAAATCAGCATATTTTGAATTAATCGAAGAAGCTAGTAGCTTTGCCAAAGCTTTGGGTCTAGATGATGTAGTTGAGGATTTATCAAATCCATCACAAAACTTCTTTTTAGAAGAAACTACTAACATGCTAAAAAGAATGACTCTTATAAAGCAGTTATCCGAACGAGATTATTCTTTAAAAACTGCTATAACTAGAATTAAAAAGAATCCCGAATGTGCTAAATCAGATCCTAGAATACGTCAGCTGATTAGAGAAAGTGCAGTGCTTGTTTCGAATCCATCGCCATTGCTAACCTCCAGAAGCATACCATTACAACTGATGAAAAAACAAAATTTACTTGCAATTGAAGATTATTTAGTTAAGCGAACTAACATAGAATTTCCCGTTCTTATATCTCGCGGTATACTACAAGCTGTTATTCCGAAAGACGCATCCAGAGGAGTTTTAGCTGGAAGAGTGCCTTATGTTCTTATAGACGAGACCGGTGTGACGAACTTTAAACCTATGCATATGATGTCTGCCATTCACGTTAACAAGAATCGTGAAAAAAGAATAGACGATTATCTAAGTGCTGTGCCAGATAGTGATTCGACTTATTTCAAGGCTAAAAACAATGTAAGGAGAATGAAAACACTAATAAATCGTAAAAATGCATGAAACGTTTTTAAAATTACATCTTGTAAATACCTGTAGTTAAAGCTTGTGTCGGTTATTAAAATAGACTAAAACATTTTCGTTCATAAATATTAATAATGTGTGCTTCCTGTGTAACTGGTGGAAAAATAAACAATCATCTATTACACAAACTTTTACATGTTCAATCAAATGCTACATAAACAAATCTCTCTACTTCCCACACATAACACTCCGAAATACTTTTGGAATCAACGTATAAGGTGAGTTTATGAGTCATATACTTATTTACCTATAAATACATTTGAACACTTACTAAAAATCAGGAATTTATTTTTTATTAATAGAATTTACTAATATATTTTTGTTTTGTTGTGTGGTTTGGTTTTTAATATTATTATGGCGTGCCGTTTTGGTATCTGTATCTGTATCTGTAGAGTGGGGAGGGTGAGTGTGTAGGCTCACAGCACTTAGGCCACATGTGACCCATTGTACATCCTCCCGAGGAGTTGTCCTCCTAGGTCATTGTCCATCCTGTCCTTCTCAGGAAGGTGGTCAGGTCACTAGGAGACATCTCCTTTATATCGGCAGGTGTAGGCCAAGACTCACCGAACACACACTCTCTTATTGACGATAACTCCGGACACTCGCATAAGACATGCCTGACAGTTTCATCTTCCTGTTCACACATCCTGCATAGAGGTGTGTCCACTAACCCCATAGTATGGAGGTGTTTCCTTAGTTGACAGTGACCAGTCAGAAATCCTACTGTTAAACGTAGGTTTTTCCTGGTCATCGCCAAATATTTCTTCGGCGCCAGCTTTCCAGGGTCGCCCAGGGTGATCCTGGCAAGACTGCATCCTTTGATTCCATCCCATCTCTTAAGGGATTGAGCATGGGTGTAACGTTTGGCTAGTTCCGCAATTGTCGAAGTCGTTAAGCCGTAGGTGTCACTGGGTCCTAGAATTTTCAGTCCAGCGGCTTCCCTGGCTAAAGAATCAGCAATGCGATTTCCTTTACTCCTGTCGTGCCCTTTAACCCACCTCAGGATAATATTGTTATCTGCCGAGGCGTCAGCTAAATCTTGGTGGCACTCTAGTACTAGCCTCGATATAACACGTTGTCTGTTCAAGGCTAATAGGGCTTGTCTACTATCAGTGCAGATTATCATGGTTTTGCCAGAAATTCCTCGTCTGGTTAGTTCTTTTGTGGCAATTGAGATACCAGCCAGTTCTGTTTGAACCACGCTGGTATTGTTTCCCATTCCCCACTTAATCTTGAGGCTCAGTGCTCTCGAGTAAACTCCACATCCTGAGCCTTCTTTCATTTTTGAACCATCTGTATAAATGCGTATTGCATTTGCAGCGTCTGGTTCTGTGTTCTGTTTTATTTGAATTTTGTAGGGTTTGTTAAACAGAAACCTGGGTTCAATTGCATCGTTGGCTGCCTGCAGCAGAGGTAGCGCAGTGAGCGCTTCCTGCCATAGGCTCAACCTCAATTGGCCCACTCCTACTTCGGGGTTTACACCAGCCGTGCGCAATCGTACCATGGCCATTAACGCAACCTCCTTGACGTGCAAGTCCAGAGGGGTCAGACCAGTAATTAGTTCCATTGCTGCGGTTGGTGTTGTTCTCATGGCTCCTGTGATGTTCAGACAAGCCATTCGCTGTATTTGATATAATTTTTGGATGGCCGTTGCTTGTAGAACTTTCGGTCCCCATGCAATTGCTCCATACGTTAACATGGGTCTTATTATTGCAGTGTAGATCCAGGTGACCACACGGGGTGACAGACCCCATGTGCGTCCCACTGTCCTCCGACACTGTTCATAAGCCACATATGCTCTTTTTGCTCTGTTGTGTAGATGAGAGTTCCATGTTAGTTTCCTGTCGAGGGTAATACCAAGGTATTTCACCTCTTCCGAAAAGTTTAGTTTGCTTTTGAAGATTTCGGGAGGTTTCAAACCCGATAAACTTCTTTTCCTGGTGAAAAGGACCATCTCAGTCTTTCTGGGATTGATCGAAAGTGAGTGTTCCTTACACCATTTTTCAATTAATTTAAGCCCATCCTGCGCTCTGTCGCACAGTGTGTTCACAAATTTGCCAGTCTGCAAGATAACTATGTCATCTGCGTATGCAATTGTGTAGAATCCATTGTTGTTGAGGTGATTAATCAGGGTGTCTAGGACTATGTTCCACAGAAGGGGTGATAAGACTCCTCCTTGTGGACATCCCCTCATGACCAGTCCTCTTACTGTGATGTCTTCTACATTGATACTTATTGCTCTACTAGAGAGCATCTTGAGTATCCATTCTCCTACTACCAGAGGTACATTCCTGGAGTTGAGTTGTTGGGTAATTGTTGGAAAGGTTGTTTTATCAAACGCTCCCTCAATATCTATGAATATACCCAGGGTGGATTCTTTGTTGTCCAATGATCTTTCGATTCTGCCGACCACTTGGTGAAGGGCCGAATCAGTGGACCTTCCCGGAGTATATGCATGCTGATTTGGATGAAGTGGGTTGTGAACTAGCACTTCATCTCTTATATACCGCTCGCATAACCTCTCCATCGTTTTTAAAAAGAACGATGTGAGACTAATTGGTCGGAATGCTTTTGGTAAGGTGTAGTCCATCCTACCTGGTTTGGGTATAAATACCACTCGTACTTCTCTCCACTTACTGGGAATATACCTCAGAGCTAAAGAGGCTCTGAAAATTCCAACCAGGTGCGGCATAAGAATATCCATTCCCCATTGAAGTAGGGCTGGTCTTATTCCGTCAGGTCCTGGTGACTTGAAGGGGGAGAAGCCCGATATGGCCCACCTTATCTTGTCCTCATCAATTACTGCACTAGCAGATTGCCAGTCGTATTGTGAGGGTGTTGTTGGTACTTCCGTCCAGTTTGACGTTCCAGGAAAGACAGAACCTGGGAAGTGAGTTTCCATAAGAATCTCAGCGCTCTCTTGAAGGTTGGCGGCCTTGTCGCCATTTTCCCTTGTCAGGATGCCGATACTCTTATGGTGGTCGTTTGAGAGTGCCTTCTGTAGCCTAGAAATTTGTGGGAAGTCTTCGACTGCCTCACAATAGGCTCTCCAGGCTTCTCTTTGCTTTTGTCTGCAGACTTTCTTGAACTCTTTGAGGTTGGCTTTATACATTCCCCAGTCCTCTTCGAGTTTTGTTCGTTTTGCCTTGTTAAAGGTCGTTCTCGCTGTCTTTCTGAGGTGTTCCAGTTCAGGGCACCACCAGGTATTGGTCGTGCCACCTGTCTGAACCATCCTCATAGGACAGGATTCCTTATAGGCAATGTCTATTTTGTTTTGGATAGATACTGTGTACCTTTCCAGTTCCTCATTATTGCTGGGAGTCAGGACCTCTGTTTCCCGCAGAGCACCTTCTAAGAGTCGATTGTAGAGAGCTACATCCGTCCTCTTCGGGTCACGGGATTTTACAGTGGTCCTGTGGCCGTTTTGGTATTTAATAATATCGTTAAAAATAGCAAAATGAAAATATATTTCCGCTTAAAAACTTTAATTTCGTAATAATTCTATTGGAGAGTTGAAATGATATATTTTATAACTTAAAAACAGGTATCAAAAGCTTATAGACCAGGATCGATAATTTTTTGAACAAATAAAATAATAGTAGGATAAAACCCATTAGAAAAGGAGAGGATTATGATATAATTGAAGAAAAAGGTAGAACGTGTCGCAGGACACATGGTAGGAACTTTAGTTCCTTTTAATCAAAAATTATGTAAGTAATACAGCTGACGTTATAGATAAACAATATGCATATTCCTCGGTGGTCGAGTAGTAAGCAAACCAGACTCTCACGCGGTAGACCCGGGTTCGATTCCCGTGAAGAAGTTTTTTTTTATTGTTAATTTTACTTTTAAATAATTATTCTGCTTGATATTAATAACGACAACAGGTAGACGTTTGAAATATTTAGCAGAATATTCATTATTATAGATAATGGTACGGTACCCTTCATGAGGGAGTCCGACTGGCAACATCTACTTATAACAGCATCGTATATTTAAAAAGGAAAACCGTAGCATTATACAAATTTGACATTCAAGAACTGTACGTTTACCACAAAAAAATTGGTGGAAACATAAAATTGAATTGTTGAATTTTTAATTTGAAGCTATATTACAGTTTATAGAGATTTTTATTTTCTAGATTTTTTCTTAAGTGGGTCGTAGAAAAAATATACTTTTCGACTCGTGTGGATATGGCCATCATATCCACACTAGTTGCACAAACTACTAATTCTGTCAAAATATGCCCTTTTACATTTAAAAACAACCTGCCAAATGTCAAATCAATTTATCCATCCATTTTAAAGTTATCGAATTAAAACATTCAAGTTTTCAAAATTTCAACACCCTGTATTTCGAAAAGTAAATGTGCTAGACCACTTAATCCTCATATCATTTTGTCCAATTTTACGAGAGGAATCTACATAAACATGTATTTGTTGTCCAATTTCTAAACACCCTGTGGAACAGTTCGGGAAATTTGTAGAGTTTACGCTTAGTTTATTACAAATACCATCGTTTTCGCCATTTTTCAGTATTTATTTCACTAGACCAGGGTCCATAATTTTTGAAACCAAAAAAATAACAATGGGTTAAAACCCATTAGAAATGGAAGGAAATGTGCTAAAATTGAGAAGAAAAATAAATTACGGGCGATCCGAGTTCGGGAAGGGGAAGGGGGTGAGCATGTTAGCGTAAAATATGGTTTATCTCGATTTCCGGCAAAACTACGGGTCCTATGGAAAAAAGTTTCATGGCAAAGTTGTGGGTAATAAAAAGATCTACAACTTTTGTATACACAATTTTTTCACATAACCTTAAAATTTATGAGAAAAGTTCAAGTAACAAAGTTTTTGGTTTTTTATTTTTATTTTTTAGAAAAAAAATATTTTTTTACGAAATTTTGTGAAAACTTTCCTTATTATATCCCAAATACACTGTCAGTTATTTGATTTGAAATATTCATTTTTTCACCTTATTTTGACTTAATATGAAATCTTACGTTTTTTTTGAGTAATTGAAGTGTAAATTTTAATAAATATCTCAAAATTATACATAATGATTGAAAAATATTTCGAATTCAAGTTTTTTGTATTTTCTGAGGACACTTACTATGTTTAAAGTATATTTTTTTGACACCATCCGAAAGTAGAGATTTCAACGAACAAAAAGCCTACCGACTTTTTGAAAAAAGCTGATATTTTGACGCGAGACTTTTCGATTGAAAATTAGGGTGCTTTTTTGATATCAAGTCAAAATGAAGTGAAGAGATTAATATTTTAAATCAAATAAATTACGGCGAAGCAACAATTAAGATCTTCATTATCGCAAGCTCATAAAGTTTAATCCCAGAACCGATTTCAGACATTGATGACCGTAAAATAGGTCATTCAGTATAGTAAATATTTAGTTCTAATTTCGTTCGTTCTCGATCTAAATTGAATAAGTTGAAACAGTTTTTATTTTCAGTAGTTGATGAACATAAGCAATTAGACACATAGATTCAAAAGTTTTGCATCACCTTCTTCGGATGCGAAGGAATTTTTTTGGGCTAACAATTTTTTGTTGGCTTGTTTATCAATGTTTACCATTTCAATATGTTCCATATTTTTTGCAATATACAGATGTTTACAGTTTTTTTTGTAAGATAACATTTTTAGTGCGATCATTTTAACATTCAAGACATTTGATTTTTACGATTTTAATTGCAAACATGAATCGTCAAGTCATAAGTGAGATTGACCGTGCAATAATAGTGGCTTTAGTTGAGGAAGGTCATTCTCAAAGGTTCGTGGCAAACAGAGTTGGCGTTTGGCAAAGTGATGTGTCTCGTGTATGGAACCGGCGGTATCTCCAGACCAATTCTCTTCGTGATAGACCTAGAAGCGGTAGAAGGCGTGCTACTAATCAGCGGCAGAACCGCTATATCCACTTAACTATCCGAAGAAACCCGACCATGGCAATACCAGCACTCCAAAGAGATATAAGACATGCGTTGGGAGTTCAAGTATCGATCTCGACATTACGAAGACGAATACTTGCGACAGGTTTGAGGTGTCGCCGACCAATAAGAGTGCCCAGACTACAACCTGAGCACAGAGTTCGCCGACTACAGTGGGATCAAGAACACGCGGCCTTGCCTGAAGAATTTCGGAATTCGGTGTTTTTTTCCGACGAGACAAGGATTTGTTTGGTACAAGATAGCCATCGAATACGTGTGTGGCGGGATCCAACGAGAGTTGCTCAGCTTGCCCATGCAAGAGGAGGAAGTGCTATGTTTTGGGCTGGTATCATGTTAAATGATCGCACAGAATTAATTCATGTGGAGGGAACGATGACTGGTGATAGGTATCTCAGAGAGATTCTACATCCTCACGTGAGACTATGGCGCGCAGCTGTTGGCAGTTCCTTCGTTTTTATGGACGATAACGCCCGACCTCATCGGACCAGAGCTGTAAATGAGTATCTTGAAACTGAAGGGATCAATCGTTTGAACTGGCCCGCCCTATCTCCTGACATGAATCCCATAGAACATGTTTGGGACATGCTTGCCAGGGCAGTGGCAGCACGCAGAAATCCACCCAGGAGTGTACAAGAGCTTGTTCATGCGGCCCAAGAAGAATGGCGAAATATTCCTCAACAGAATATCAATAATTTGGTAAACAGCATAGGCAGGCGTCTTCAAGCTTGCATAAATTCTAGAGGTGGAAATACTCTTTATTAAAAGTTCTCATGCAGGTTCTCAGAATCAATTTGTATTTAATTCATTTAATTTCTAAGAATACTTTTTATGTTTAAAGCAAGTTTATTATTGGATAATAGAAATTGTAGACAAATATACACGTTTTTTTTATTGAAACTAATTATTTGATTAATCTCTGATCCATTTATAATGAACATATTTTTTTTTTCGGAGATTTACGGTGATGCAAAACTTTTGAATCTATGTGTATTATTTAGTCGAATATTTTTCCGATAAATGAGCTGTGCATTTACCATGAATGGTTTATTTTCAATCCAGGAAATAATGCATTTCTTTCTAGAATATCACCAGCAGCTATTAGCTATTATAAACCTTTGCCAGGAGGTTGGATCTAAATTAACTTGTCTACAAATAGATTCTAGAACTAGATATTCGACTTATTCTTGTCCTTAATTGTCATTCTTTAAGTAACCGCTCGACGTCAAGTTTGTTCAATATTTATTTTGAGTGCTCCTCCAAGTTATTTTTATTCCAAACTCATCAAAGTTTGTCCCCTCCCCACGTTTCTGCGGAGATCTTGAAAGGTTAGAAATTAATTTGCATTTTTATGGTTTTGTTTTAACCAATTTCATTTTGATACATATTCACATTTACATCTGGACACATCTTATTTTTTATAATTAGGTTTATTAAAATATAACTCAAATATTTCAACTTTGATTGTTTTAAAAATCCAACAACTGTTCTCAGAATCAGGCCAATTTATTTTTCAACTATTTACGCAGTTTAAACTACATTTGTGAATTGAGTAGCTGCAACCTTTTGATTAGAAGCCAATTTCTGCAATACTGTTGATTATAGCCCAACAAAAGGTTATTAAATTTTCAACTAAAAATGAACAGAGAATAATGTTTACAAAAATTCATCTGAAATTCACAGTGTAAGAGAAATTTTCTTCCAAACAAAACTTATGATAATAGATGATCATTTAGAACAGTTGCTGTAATTTAATTGAAGTAAAAATCACCATGTCCCAAGTAAAACAATCAAAATTATTCCACAGACATAAATAGTTACTTCAACCTACCAGAATTTAAGCTCTTATTGTTGAACGGAAAAAATAATCCTTTTTAAAAATTCTCCTACGTATACTAATGTTTCCTTTTAATCATTTAAATACCGACACATTTAATTAGCCCATAACTAGGAAACCGGTAGAAATATTTTAAAGTGGACTAAATGGCATAGAAAATACAAAAGATGTATGAATGTTTTTTTGGGGTGACATTCACTGAGTCCTTACAGATCTTTTATATCCCCTTACTTCTACTTAGTTCCTTAGGAAAGTCTCACACCGAGAAAAAGATTTATTTGTGACAATCAAAATCTTATTATGTCAAATAAATATGATTTTCCATATGGCCTAACTAATATTTGATTTGTCGTTAAGAAAGGATTTGTTTCAAGTTCGGAAAGTAATATTGTTGATGAATAAAAACATATTCATTGTCATCAATAAAATGAGTTATTTATCGAGAATTACATTTATTTTTGTAAAAATGTATCATATTTGTCTCAAACAACATTTATTGAGATATAATGATAAAATAGTTATATTAATCTTTGAAAGCATTCAAATTAAATAAAGTAGTTTTCCAATAACAAATACTTATTTTTGCAAGCTAACTATATTGTTTTATTATGAAAAAATTACTTTATGGCAGAATGACATTTCTTTATCGGTAAAATATATTTTCCGCAAATCGCTAGGAAATTTTGACATTCCTGTCAAAATTTCTTGAAGAAAAAGTCAGGACTTCCTTACTGTAAGGAAATGATATTTCCGTACAGTTGTTAGTGTTCTACATAAATGATTGAAAACACATTGCTTATAAGGAATTGATTTATATTTTGAAAACATCAAGTCATTGCTGAATACATTTTTAAGATCAATTTGTTATATTTACAGTAATTTGACAGTTAGTACAATTATTGAACATTGGAGGAACACTCTTAGAACTATGAGAAACATTTTGGACAACATGCAGGGTGGTAGGGTCATTTTGTTGAATATTTTGTACTGTGAAAATTTTATTTGCCACCTCAACCTTATTGTTAAGCGATTCTTCGATATATCCTTCAGCAACGTTTGATGACTTCCATCCGCCATGCCTCTTTAAACTAGTTATGTCGGCACCAGAGTCAACCAATATTGTTGCAGAAGACCGACGAAAGCAGTGACCAGTATATTCTGTCGGATTTACCAAGTTCAAATAAGTAGCAA
Source organism: Galerucella tenella (assembly GCA_910591685.1). Lineage (NCBI taxonomy): Eukaryota > Metazoa > Arthropoda > Insecta > Coleoptera > Chrysomelidae > Galerucella > Galerucella tenella. The sequence continues at coordinate 17,419 of CAJUYH010007116.1, forward strand.
CTATTTTGGGCATTTTTCTAAATTGATGAATTCCTACCACTTGTCTACAACCCTTTCCGCTTTGATATTTAAAGAAAAATCGGTCACTGTTCATATTTTCTGGTCTTAACGAAACATACTTTCGATAAACATTCAAGTAGATCTGATTAATTACAAATGATCATGGTTTGTTGGTTTTCGAATCAGGTATGCTGATTAAAAGCTTAGATTCTAAGTCTTCTATATCGTGTACAGTCATTCGGACTAACTCATCCATTCTACAGGCCCCAGAAATACCAAATATTACAGCCACCTAAAAAATAAATAAAGCTATAATCTAAATAGAAATTAAAACCTTGTAAATTACCTTAATCATTAAATTTTCTTTATCTGGAGCTTCCTGGATAAATTTTTCAATTTCTTCCTTCGTTAAAATCTTAGATTTCTTTGCCCTATAACCTTGAGCTTGCCGTTTCAATAAAGAACGAAGTTTTGAGTATGTAGATATATCTACATTGTGTTTAAGTGCAAGGGTTGACTTCAGCATTGAATAATTGGCCCATAATGTTGAAGATTTCATCTTTAAACAAAGGTCTAGGAAGTATGCCATTACAACATTTTCTGAGAAAGAACTCGTATTTTTACTCATGCGATAATCCATAAAACGTCTGTATGCATTTTCGTACTTTTCTCTTGATTTCTTTGGCAATAATTCTAATGAAGCAGTATTCACTGCCTCAACCAGCTCTGGAGGAGTCCCAGGAATGGAAATTTCATCATCACTTATCATTTTACTTTCGAGAACACCAGCAATTAAATTTATAAGCGTCAAGTTTGACAATTCAACCTCAATACGTTTCCATAGTAACCCAAGTAATTTTATTAGGAATTTCAAAGCACCATTTATTTGGGAATAAAATTATCGCGTTTTTTTTTAA